>JAVYIG010004353.1:27500-164752 GCA_035222895.1 Strongylocentrotus droebachiensis | reverse complement strand
AATGGTCATATCGAAAGATTTCTTGCTACACTTTTGACAAACTTTCAAGTGTGCATCACGTTTGTGCTACAGTGTGTACATCATGCGCATACATATAGACTTTCAAAATGTACCCAAAGCAAGTATTTTTTCGAAGCTCCAAATCACATCCTGAGTAAGTATATCTGGGAGGTTTTCCGACCCTAAACAAGTATGTCCTTTATCATTTATCGTATACATCTCAAACCGGTCCCATCAGTGATGGGACCGTTCTGTTTACCTTATATTCATCCCCTTTGGAGGACATTATTTCTGCGAATGGGTTTCAACTATGCCATCTATGCTGATGACACACAGTTGTATACAGTTTTGAAAGGAGATGAAATATGTACAGTTATACCAAAAATTGAACTATGTCTAAATGAAATCAAATCATGGTCCGCGATGAATGGTCTTAAGATTAATGAGGGAAAAGACTGAGTTGTTGCATATATCATCACGTTTTAGAACCAGAAGTCAGCTGCCACCCATAACGTTCGATGGACCTCCTCTTGAACCTTCAAGCTATGCCAGAAATTTGGGAATCATGGTTGATGATCAACTAACATTGAAAATACATGTTGGCAATATGTGTCGGTCAGCTTCTTATGCAATTCACAAAATTGGCAAATTAAGACGTTACCTTTATCAAGCCACAACAGAAAAACTAGTTCATGCATTTGTTATGAGTCGTATTGACAATTGTAACAGTTTGTTGTTTGGTTTACCAGATTCTCTCATAGACAAGGTCCAAAGAGTTCAAAATTGTGCAGCTAGAATTGTCTCACGTAAACGTAAACGAGATCACATTACTCCTGTGTTATATGATTTACATTGGTTACCTGTAAGAGATAGAATCAGCTTTAAACTCTTAACAATTGCATATAAATGTAAACACAATGATACTCCCATGTATTTGCAAAATATTATTTCAAGTCATCTACCAACTCGCAATCTCCGTTCATCTTCAAAACATACATTCACACCTTTAGTAACATCCACCAAAACATATGGGCACCCGTGCTTTCCAGTATGCCATACCAAAACTATGGAACAATCTCCCAGAGTCTCTAAAACGTTGTCCTTCACTACATCAGTTTAAATCCAACTTAAAAACATATCTGTTTTCGATCATGCCAGTCTTAAACTTAAATTTAAATTTATGTAGTAAACATGTGAATTTTGTAATTGATTTGATAACTGTAATTGCTAAACGGTGAAAGCTCAATATTCTTCATGTCTTTTCTCTCTTCTCTCTCTCTCTCTCTCTCTCTCTCTCTCTCTCTCTCATATCTAAGCGCATAGAGACAATTTTGTAATTATGCGCTATATAAGAATTGAACATTATTATTATTATTATTATACAATTTCTATACCTCAAACGAGTATTTGAAGTTTTTTGCACACGATTGTAGCATTTCTCCAGATTACAAATTTAACAGTGTAATCGGCGTGCTGGTTTAGCAATAAAATGGTGCTCTTTTTTATACTTGTCATCTTGTGTGTATGATTTATGAATTATGTACCCTTTTAACGTACGCGATGTGTGATTTAAACACCTTTTTTGTCTACAAAAATGTGGTTGTTTTGATACCCTAAACAGGATACGCATGTTCCGCCTCCAACGGAAATACTCTTTTCCTCGGTGTTTGTGTAGGCGCAGGATGTACAAGCTGGTAAATAAGTTGCCCCCAGGAAACAAGTACTAATATACAAATAATACACAGCAGTGAGGGCATTAGTAAGAATTACCCATATCGCCTCGGGGCGTGTTAGACTTTTCCAAAGGTACCGAGTGTGGGTAATATTACTATTGATGCCCGAACAAAATGATGTGTATTATTTGTTTTCTAAAATTATGAGGTGGATCCTTGTTATTAATTTGATCAATCACCCTCATCTCAAACTCAAAGGCCCGAGGTTTAAATATAACCCATAGTTTAAATCCTCACTTACATAACCATGGTTTAAGTGCAGCGCAAATTGATGCATACCTTGCCTTGCGCGCGTCTAATATGACAACAACAAGCTAGATGTGTTTATGACCGGTCATTACCATTGGGTAATGACCGGTCATTACCCAAATTACGCGTTAGGCAAAATAAATGCCCGGTCACGTGTACGCTTTCAACCAATCATTTGATTAGGATTTACGTCATCATTTTATAATACCTTTTATTCATCAATATTATTATTTCAGACCAAGAGACACTTTAGATGGCACACATGTTTTTTTAACGACCGTACCATACTAGTTGTGCATTTTGTAGATACCTAGATGATTGGAGTGTTGTTGGAGTTATTGGAGTGTTATCAATCGCTTTCCTCGGGGCTTTCCTGTTTATTCATTTTTCCCGATTTAATATCGGAGGTCCAAAATAATGATTGTGTAATCATGGCAATGAATACATTATATCAGGTACCCATTACTTCAGCTTGATTGAGAGTAGCAAATGTATATTGCCACATGCCATTGGTGCCATATAGGGGTAATCATATCAATTTGCAAATGATGTCCTTTGACAGTATTAAATGTCTGTCGTGCCCATGCGAGGGCTCGTACCTACGACCTTCGAGGGTTCGTAGTTCCAGTGAAGTCATACTACTTGATTGCTATTATACTAAAAAATGGAAACAAAAAACACTATGATATTTTTGTATTAATCATCTACCGATCTATCTTTTTAAATAGGGTCTTGTTAAATATCTGGTTAAAGGAGCGTCTCTACAAAGTTTTGAACGAACGGGTTTTAGGGGGATGATGTGGACTAAAGTTGAAAATTGCTGGAATATACTGACATGCAGAGCAAAACAACAACAACAAATCCCGGCCATTCAAAGCCTTTTGCAATTGGCATACAGCCTTAAATAAATTTAGTAGGGGATGGCAACACCCCAAACCATCTCGACCTTTGATCCCTATAGGGAGCTTCTGGTAAACCAAAGGTGCTGAAATTCACATGTAATGGAAATAAACTGGAATCAGCTACAAATATAAATGGTTGTATTTCTCTTGTGACAATGGATTCCACCAATTTTTATCGTTGATTTTCCACTCTAAAGGAAAGGAAAATATCATGACTCTCCACAAAAGAGAGTGACTGTCCACCCCTGTATATTTAGAGGTTATAGAACAAATAACTCACCATAGTGGTGGTTGTTGGTGAAGACGAGTGACAACAGGCCATGCCACCACAGCAGTAGGGCTGAAGCCACAATGGCTACCACCATTTCGATCAGTCCAAGGATGGCCAACAGAGAGTCAGATGTGATGCCTCCGTCCTGTTAATCGAATTCGAATAGTTTAATTATTTATTAATTTACCTATTTATCTACCCATACATTTATTGATTTATTCATCATTTACCTATTCATTAACTTATATTCTCATTGTTTCATTTATCTATTCTTTCATTCATCCATTCATTCATTTATTCATCCATTCAGTATATATATTCATATATTCATAATTATTTATATATATTTATTCATTCATGTATTGAATCATTTATTCATAATAAAACATTCAAATAAAGAAATTTGAAACACTATAAATTTAAGAAAATCTATAAAATGCATATGGAAACATAAACAATAGCCAATGGAAATCATAATCAAACTTAATTTAGAATTATAATACTGAAAAGTGGAGAGAAGGATGATGGAGGAAATGATTTTAAAAAACCGGGCCAATAAAAACCGAACGTTTTTATGTAGAAGCATTTATTCAGTTAATGATAATACTGTTTCAAAATATTGATTAGAATTGAAAACGACGAAAAGGCATTCGACACTGATGGGGTAACAGGGACATAAAACATTTCATCTAAAGAATCATAGAGATAGATCAATAATGTTCTGAGAGGATAGCAAGTTATATATCAAGAATAAACCATATTGTAACAATCATTTTATGGAAGGACGTAAAGTTTAATGGGCAACATGCAGTCTGTATACGTACCACCATTCCTTGTTCACGGTAGTCTGAGCCAAAGTAATAGCCATATTGACTGGTGAGTAATGCCCCAATGGTACCAACAATTAATTGAGCGATGGCAACATTTGCCGTGATGATACTCATCGTAAGATAGCCGATGATCTAAGAAAACAACGTTTTATAAATAAATTGTTGAAGAAAACAAAAACTGCAAACAAATGAATAAAGTATATATTAGCGGAACCGATGTAATATTTCATGGTTGTAACATAATAGTTGCTTATTGCCTGAGTGACACTATCATTTCCTCAGCTACAATCGATTATACAATTTTTTTTTAACTGGCCTTGGAATACATTGAGTGTGTGGGTGCGCTGGGCTCGGATGCGCGCGTAGTGCGTGTGTATGTGTGTGTGCGCGGTATATGTTGGGTCGTTGTATACATAGAATGAGCCCTCGAATTAACACAAGAAACGCGTATAGGTAATGAATACATATTTCTAAAAGAGACTAAAGGAAAACAAAAACATACATACCACACGAGTGTTCTTCTTCATCGAATATATTCCTAAGATTCCGGTAGGAATGTAGAACTGTGAGAGGAGAATAAATAACAGCCATTACAAATCACATTACCAAACTCAACTAAATTTGTATATATCTCCATGGTATGCTAAACAACCCATGGTTTTTCTCTCTTAAAGATTTGCTAATATGGCCTCTGTCATCTTTTATTCCTCTCACAATTACAGTTCTGCTGAAATTAGATAAATATTTTTAAAAGTACAAACCATTTTCTTTTGTAGCGTGTACCGTGTATTTATCTCTAGACAGACACAATTACAGTTTAATACTGATTTGGGGAATTAGTTTTAACAAATTTTCAAATCATGATCATGATTTAAAATTCGTTATCTTTATTACTTGTTTCGTGACAATTTTCTTATATTTTTGGGAGTATTTTTCCTAAGAACGAAGACATTAGTGAACACAGGCGCGGATTCAGGGGGGGGGGGGGGAAGCAGGACAAAAAAGGGCGGAAAAAAGGGGGAAAAAAAGGGGGGGGAAGAAGGAGAAAAGAAGGGGGAAAAAAAGGAGAAAAAAAAAGAAGGAAAAACAAAGGAGGACAAAAAGAGAGAGAGAGAGAGAGAGAGAAGAAAAAGAAGTGAAAGAGGAGAAGGAAAGGAAAAAGAAGAGGGAAGAAGAAAAGAAAAGGGGGGAAGAGAGTGTCCGGGGGGGGGGCGAAAGAGTCTCGCCTCCCCCCTCCCCCAATCAAAAAAATAAGAGAGAAGGCAAGAAAATAGAAAGAAGGGGGTATCAGTTGCAATTTTTTCCGCCGACAAGTTGTGGATCGGGGAGGGGGTGAGGCAAAATGCCCCTTGCCTCCCCCCGCCCCGCTAAAAAAAAAAGAGAGGAAGAAGGAAAAAAGGAGAGCTTAAAAGGGACCGAAAAAAAAAGGTGAAAAGAAGGGGAAATAGATCATTTGCAGTTAATCCCGCTAACAACGTGTGGAGATAGGGTTGGGGGCCGAAATGACCCTTGCCTCCCCCCCCCCCCCCCCTATCAAACCTAAAAGAGAGGGGAAGGAAGGTAGGGGAGATCAGTTGGATTTTCCACGCCAACGATCGGGGTGGGCGGGGGCACTGGCGTATTGATCGGGGGAGGGGGCTCGGGGGAAAATAAATTTAAACGTGGTTTATTTCTTATTCCATAACGGTGGTTTACAGATAATGCTGAAATGACATAATTTCCGAGATTTTTCCTCATTCTTTAGTAAATTATACTTTTGTATGCGTTTGTAGATTAACAGCTAGGCAAGAAATATGCTTCTTGAGATGCCTACATGTCAGGGCCCGCGGAACGGCAGGGATCGGGAGCCTCCAGCTCCCCCCCCCCCCCCCCCATTTTTTTTTGGAAAAGCATTGTTAAGAGAAATAGAAAGAAAGAGAGCAAGAAAGAAAGAATAGTTAACTACCAGTGTCACAACAAAATAAGGTATACAAAATTGCTCTTCTGACCGTAATTAGACCCTTAAAATACCTAAGCTTTCGGGGGCTCTGCCCCCGGGACCCAACCAAGGCCCTTGGGCAGGCCCCTTGATACTCATCTGACCGCAATTTAGTGCCTAAAACCCTTGATCTTCTGGGGGCTCCGCCCGCTGGATCTCACGGCAATCAGTGTCCTGCCAGTGTCACAAATAAGGTATACAAATATGTTCATCTGACCGTAATCAAATGCCTGAAACCCCTGAGATTCAGGAGTTACGGCACCCTCGACTCCACCCATGGGCCCCTGAGGCGGGCACCTGAATGCTTATCTGACCGTAATTTGCCTTCAACCCATGAGTTTCCGGGGGCGGACAAGGTATCAAAAGATGTTCATCTGACCGCAGGCGCGTAGCCAGGGGGGCAGTGGGGGCAACCCCCCCCCCCCCTCCCTAAAAAAAAGCCGGCCAAAAAAGAGAGGAGAGAAAAGGAAAAGGACGTATGAAGAAAAAGGAGCAGACAAAATACATTTTTAAAATTCAGACAAGGATTAAGAGTCGAAAACGGTACAACCAATTGTCGTCTTTCTCTAATTATTTAATGAAACGTACAAGCTTCCGCGCTTCGCGCGGGAGGGGGGAAACTGGGGTACAACGAATCGTCTTGTTTCTCTAAATGTCAAAGCTTTCGCGCTCCACGCAGAAGGTATAGGGTAACTGAATTTAGACAAGGATTAAGAGTCTAGAACGGTACAACGAATCGTCTTCTTTCTCTAATGATTTAATGAAACGTAAAAGCTTCCGCGCTTCGCGCGTGCGGATGGGGGGGGGGGACTGAATTCAGACGAGGATTAAGAGTCGAGAACGGTACAACCGAATCGTCTTCTTTCTCTAATGATTTAATGAAACGTAAAAGCTTCAGCGGGAGGGGTAAAACTTTGTTTAGACGAGGATAATTTTCGAGAACGGTACAACGAATCGTCTTATTCGTTTCTCTAATAATTAAATTAATGTCAGAGCTTCCGCGCTTCGCGCAGGAGGTGGGGTAACTGAATTTAGACAAGGATTAAGAGTCGAGAACGGTAGAACGAGTCGTCTTCTTTCTCTAATGATTTAATGAAACGTAAAAGCTTCCGAGCTTCGCGCGGAAGGGGGGAGGGGAAAACTAAATCCAGACGAGGATTAAGAGTCGAGAACGGTACAACAAATCGTCTTCTTTCTCTAATGATTTAATGAAACGTAAAAGCTTCCGAGTTTTGCGCGGGGGGGGGGGGTGAATTTAGACGAGGATTAAGAGTAAAAAACGGTACAACGAATCGTCTTCTTTCTCTAATGATTTAATGAAACGTAAAAGCTTCCGAGCTTCGCGCGGAAGGGGGGAGGGGAAAACTAAATCCAGACGAGGATTAAGAGTCGAGAACGGTACAACAAATCGTCTTCTTTCTCTAATGATTTAATGAAACGTAAAAGCTTCTGGGTTTTGCGCGGGAGGGGGGTAAATTTAGACGAGGATTAAGAGTAAAAAACGGTACAACGAATCGTCTTCTTTCTCTAATGATTTAATGAAACGTAAAAGCTTCCGAGCTTCGCGCGGAAGGGGGGAGGGGAAAACTAAATCCAGACGAGGATTAAGATTCGAGAACGGTACAACAAATCGTCTTCTTTCTCTAATGATTTAATGAAACGTAAAAGTTTCCGCGCTTCGCGCGGGAGGGGAAAAACTGCATTCAGACGAGCAGGCACGTAAGCAGGAGGGGGGGGGGAGAGGTTTGGGGTAGAACCCTTCCCCCCCCTTTTGTGATGTTGTTTTTTTATTTTTTTAACTTTTTTTTTAATATGCCAATGGCTGACCTATTTCGAGACCAAAAAACAAAAAAAGTGTCCTCTTACCCCTCCCCTGCTTATAGCGGCTGGCTGAGTCGTTGCGATATTTTGGGGACCAAAAAAAAAAAAGTGGGACCCCCTCCCCCCCCCCCCACCAGTGGCGGATCCAGGGTGTGCTCACTACCCCCCCCCCCCCCCCCCCCCACTGAGCGACTTTTCGGCCGGCGCGATTTTCTAATTTTCGGGAGCAAAAAAAAAAAAATTGGGCCACCTCCCCTAAGAAATCCTGGATCCGCGCCTGCCCCCCACCCCCTAAGAGATCCTGGATCCGCGCCTGAGTGAACATGCACTTTTTCACAGGTTTCACGGCAAACAGCTGCAGAGTACAAGGGAATGCCGACGATGGGGTGCGGGCGCGCCCGTGTGTGAAGTTAGCGACTGTAATATCAGATCCTCATCCATTTCATGCAAGTAATTCACATTGTGAATTGAAAATAATCTTTTTTTAAAAGGGTTCTTGCCAAAGTGTTAATCACGTATGGAAACAATTGCATGCTCCAAAGATGAACAAATAAAAATGGCGACTTACCAGAACACTTGCCCAAATTCCAATGGCGACAAAGCCTAGTCCGGTATAGATGCGGGAAGAGATGAACAACTGGGCAATGGCGACGACGATGCTCCCGATGCCGATGGAGATCTGCAGCCAACCAGTCGCTCTCCCGGCAGCTCCGTTAAAGTGCTGCGACACACTGCTCGACGAGTTAGGATTCTGCACCGTATTGGCATAGTTGACTGGTGCGGGCTGGTGGACGTAGACAGTCTGGTCCGGAACTCCGGGCTGGGTTGGATAGGACGGGGCCTGCATATCAGAGGTAACTTGCTGTGTAGGGTAAAAAGGTTTGGTAAAAACTGACAAGAGTTTTAGAGATAAAAATAGGGTAAACAATACATTTAATTCCTTCTCGTTCTATTTTTCTTAAGCGCTTAGAGACATATTTTGTGATAAGCGCTATACAAATGTTGTTAATTATTAATTATTATTATTATTTAAGGATGCAATTTAGAGCACGGGCGTCAATCAGGGGGGGGGAGACAGGGGGACCCCCAAAAAATGTTAAAGGATGGAGGCAGGGGCGTACGCAGGATTTTTTCAAGGGGGGGGTTTTAAAATATTTTGCTTTTTTGAAATTTGAAAATCGCGCCGGCCGAAAAGTCGCTCAGTGGGGGGGGGGGAGGGGGGGGGGGGGGGGGGGGGGGGGGTAAGCGGACACTTTTTTTATTTTTTTTTGGAGGTCAAAAAAAATCGCAACGACTTAGCCAGCCGAAAAGTCGCTCAGTGGGGGGGGGGGGGGGGGGGGGGGGGGGGTAAGCGGACACTTTTTTTTGGGGGGGGAGAGGCCAAAAAAAATCGCAACGACTCAGCCGGCCGAAAAGTCGCTCAGTGGGGGGGGGGGGGGGGGCGGGGGGGGGGGGGGGGGGGGGTAAGCGGACACTTTTTTTTTTTTTGGGGTCTCAAAATTTCAAAATTTGACATTTTTCTTCGTTGGGGGGGGGGGGGGTAAGGTCACCTTATTTAAGTTAGCCGTGGGGATGATATTTTTTTTTTCTTTTTTTTTTTTATATTAAAAAAAACAAAAAACAAAACAAACAAACAAAGGGGGGGGGTTTTAGTTTTTTTTAGGGGGGTTTACATACATTGAAATTCCAAAGGGGGGGTTTGAACCCCCAAAACCACCCCCTGCGTACGCCCCTGGATGGAGGACACAATAGAGTATGTCCCCAAAATTATGGAAGTCTCATATTTCGTATGATAAGCTTTATGGGGCCCTACTTTTTGTAAAAGACCCCTATAGAGCACAAAATGTGTGCTCCAAATTAGGATTTCATCAAGGCTAACAAGGGGTGTCGACTTTTTCCAGTTCTGTGATTGGCGAAAACTTTAATTATTATAGATTATCAACCAATTGTTCGCGCGAATCTCGGTGGTGAGCGCAATGAGAGTTGATATCATCATAAAGACTGGGAAAATAAGCCCCTTATATGGAAATCAGGGTGGTTTAAAGATATAGAACGGTAGTGGTAAAATTTAGGTTCAAGGGTTTTGGGTGCAAATGTCCATTCAATATTGTTTAAATATTTCCTTCAGAGGTTTAGATGGCAATACTTCAACCTAAATTCGCGAAAAACAGAATTATTTGCCCAAATGTTCAATGGTAAAGTGAATTCGCGATATCTATTCAGGCCGGATCGATATGATAATTTACCAAATATATAAATTAGTAGGCGGTTTTCTGGCAAACCTTGTATCATCACGTCTAAGTCAAAACATATTCTTTCATATTATTATTAATAATAGCTTCCATTTCACTTTTTGAGAGGGGGGCGTTTCCAAAATTGTTCTTTACCTTTAAGACGGAAAAAGAGTTGGATCACTTTCCGGGGAGCGTTATTTTTTTCGGCGGCACAGATTGGGGTTAGGTGCGTGTTGAGCCTATAGGAAAGTTTTGGGTTAGGGTTAGGGTAAGGGTGTGGGTTAAATCAAGACCCCTTAAAAAAAAAGCCCCAATCTGTGCCGCAGAAGAAAATAAGGCTTCCGGGGACACAAACAGCAGTGGTTGAGTTGTTGATTTTGTTTTCCTCATACCCGGTTGCTGATAATGGTCATATCGAAAGATTCCTTGCTACACTTTGACAAACTTTCAAGTGTGCACCACGTTTGTGCTACAGTGTGTACATCATGCGCATACATATAGACTTTCAAAATGTACCCAAAGCAAGTATTTTTTCGAAGCTCCAAATCACATCCTGAGTAAGTATATCTGGGAGGTTTTCCGACCCTAAACAAGTATGTCCTTTATCATTTATAGTGTTATACAATTTCTATACCTCAAACGAGTATTTGAAGTTTTTTGCACACGATTGTAGCATTTCTCCAGATTACAAATTTAACAGTGTAATCGGCGTGCTGGTTTAGCAATAAAATGGTGCTCTTTTTTATACTTGTCATCTTGTGTGTATGATTTATGAATTATGTACCCTTTTAACCTACGCGATGTGTGATTTAAACACCTTTTTTGTCTACAAAAATGTGGTTGTTTTGATACCCTAAACAGAATACGCATGTTCCGCCTCCAACGGAAATACTCTTTTCCTCGGTGTTTGTGTAGGCGCAGGATGTACAAGCTGGTAAATAAGTTGCCCCCAGGAAACAAGTACTAATATACAAATAATACACAGCAGTGAGGGCATTAGTAAGAATTACCCATATCGCCTCGGGCGTGTTAGACTTTTCCAAAGGTACCGAGTGTGGGTAATATTACTATTAATGCCTGAACAAAATGATGTGTATTATTTGTTTTCTAAAATTATGAGGTGGATCCTTGTTATTAATTTGATCAATCACCCTCATCTCAAACTCAAAGGCCCGAGGTTTAAATATAACCCATACACTGTTAGAACAAGTATTACAATTTTTAATCAAGTTGGTTAAAATTTTAATCAACCACGGATTACCAGGTGAATCACACAATCGTTGGTTAAACTTTAACCAACAGCCTGTTGATTAAAATTTAACCTGTGGTTGATTAAAAATTTTAATCAATTATTGGTTAAAAAAATTTGCTCAATGTTGGTTAAAATGGTGTTGATTAAACTTTAACCATTTGTTGATTAAAATGTTAATCTTTTGTTGGTTATTTATGCTTTGTTCGGGGCTGATTCACATGTTGTTGGTTAAACTTACATGGGCCGTTGGTTAAAATTGTAACCATTGTAGATCTAGGTTAATTATTTTTTGATTCACACGATGTTGGTTAAACTTTAGTGGGTTGTTGGTTACAGTTATAACCACTGTTGGTTAAACTTACGGGGGTTTGGAGGTCTTATCCTCGTGATTGCAGGTAAGAAATGGTTTAATATGATTATCATCAATGCTAAGATTGGAAGGAAGAAGTGAAATAAGGTTCTTGCACAAATTAAAAACGCTTTGTGTCCCGGCCCGTAGGTTGTAGCTCAGCCAGTAAGTGTAGCGGATGACCTACCCAAATTGCATGCATGAAGACGTTTCACTTTATGATGACATCTTATTTTATATTTAATTGTTTTAAACAATTAGATACAATTAGATTTAAAAAATAAGATTATTATTCATGCATGCAATTTGGGTAGGTGATCCGTAATGGCCTACACTTCTCCTTCTTTAATTGGGTCTGCCTCCTTCACGGCTGAAGATTCTTGCAATGATGAGTGTGTGTGTGCGCTTACGTTAGCCAGGTGCACGGTGCAATCAAAATGTTACTTATTGGCCCGGCTTATTGGTTGAGCTACGTACAGCCTAGGGGACACAAATCGTTTTTGATTTGAGCAAGAACCTTATTTCACTTCTTCCTTACAATATTAGAATTGATGATGATAATATTAAAATAATTTCTTACCTGAAAACACGGAGATAAGACCGTCCAAACCCCCATTTCTCAGGTCCTCGCGACAACCTCCATTGTTAATTTTGTCGCACGCGTAAACTGCATGTACTTTGCATGTACTTAATTTATTTGTATGTCGAGCGATCGCTAGCTACGCGCTTCGATATCGTTCCGTTGGGTCACGTGACCAGTACTTTAATCAACATTGATTAAACTTTAACCGGAAGGGGGCTTTCATTACTGTCGGAATTTTGTTTTTAATCCATGCTGGGTTACAATTTTTGCCAACGACTTAGACTTAACCAACATAGGTTAAAAGGAATAATTTTGATCAACACTGTTTTTAACCAACGCAAGATTAAAAGTAAATTTTAATCAACACTACATTTTTAACCAACGTTGAGCGTTTTTTAATCAACAATTTTTTAACCCGCAGTTTTTTAATACTTGTTTTAACAGTGTAGTTTAAATCCTCACTTACATAACCCATGGTTTAAGTGCAGCGCAAATTGATGCATACCTTGCCTTGCGCGCGTCTAATATGACAACAACAAGCTAGATGTGTTTATGACCGGTCATTACCATTGGGTAATGACCGGTCATTACCCAAATTACGCGTTAGGCAAAATAAATGCCCGGTCACGTGTACGCTTTCAACCAATCATTTGATTAGGATTTACGTCATCATTTTATAATACCTTTTATTCATCAATATTATTATTTCAGACCAAGAGACACTTTAGATGGCACACATGTTTTTTTAACGACCGTACCATACTAGTTGTGCATTTTGTAGATACCTAGATGATTGGAGTGTTGTTGGAGTTATTGGAGTGTTATCAATCGCTTTCCTGTTTATTCATTTTTCCCGATTTAATATCGGAGGTCCAAAATCATGATGGTGTAATCATGGCAATGAATACATTATATCAGGTACCCATTACTTCAGCTTGATTGAGAGTAGCAAATGTATATTGCCACATGCCATTGGTGCCATATAGGGGTAATCATATCAATTTGCAAATGATGTCCTTTGACAGTATTAAATGTCTGTCGTGCCATGCGAGGGCTCGTACCTACGACCTTCGAGGGTTCGTAGTTCCAGTGAAGTCATACTACTTGATTGCTATTATACTAAAAAATGGAAACAAAAAACACTATGATATTTTTGTATTAATCAATCTACCGATCTATCTTTTTAAATAGGGTCTTGTTAAATATCTGGTTAAAGGAGCGTCTCTACAAAGTTTTGAACGGAACGGGTTTTAGGGGGATGATGTTGACTAAAGTTGAAAAATTGCTGGAATATACTGACATGCAGAGCAAAACAACAACACAAATCCCGGCCATTCAAAGCCTTTTGCAATTGGCATACAGCCTTAAATAAATTTAGTAGGGATGGCAACACCCCAAACCATCTCGACCTTTGATCCCTATAGGGAGCTTCTGTTAAACCAAAGGTGCTGAAATTCACATGTAATGGAAATAAACTGGAATCAGCTACAAATATAAATGGTTGTATTTCTCTTGTGACAATGGATTCCACCAATTTTTATCGTTGATTTTCCACTCTAAAGGAAAGGAAAATATCATGACTCTCCACAAAAGAGAGTGACTGTCCACCCCTGTATATTTAGGGGTTATAGAACAAATAACTCACCATAGTGGTGGTTGTTGGTGAAGACGAGTGACAACAGGCCATGCCACCACAGCAGTAGGCTGAAGCCACAATGGCTACAATCATCTCGAACAGGCCAAGGATGGTCAACAGAGAGTCAGATGCGATGCCTCCTTTCTGTTAATCGAATTCGAATAGTGTAATTATTTATTAATATATATATATTTATCTACCCATTCATTTATCAATTTATTCATCATTTACCTATTTATTAACTTATATTTCTATTATTTTATTGATCTATTCTTTCATTCATGCATTCATTCATTCATCCATTCAGTATATATATTCATATATCAATAATTATTTATTTATATATTTATTCATTCATGTATTGAAACATTTGTTCGTAATAAAAAAATCAAATTAAAAAAGTTGAAGCACTAGAAATTTAAGAAAACTTATAAATGCACATGGAAACAAATACAATAGCCAATGGAAATCTTGATAAAACTTAATTTAGATTATAATATTGGAAAGTGGAGAGAAAGATGATCGAAGAAATGATTAACAAAAACCTGGCCAATAAAAAACAAACGTTTTTATGTAAAAGCATTTATTCAGTTAATGATAATACTGTTTCAAAATATTGGTTAGAATTATTGATTAGTTCTGCAATCTACACAAATATGTTCAGCCGGACAAATATGTATTCCCCTAAACAGATTGTTGTCATTCAAAAACTTTAATTTCCTCTTTGTTTTTGATAATTGAATAAATATCAGATCAATCAGTAAACTATCGGCAAAATAATTTCTATGAAATATTAATCACTAAACTAACCATCCAATATTTATCGGGTAAAGCTTTTCCAAAAATATCCAAAATCAACGCTTTGCGTGGGATTTCTGATCAGAAAAAAAATCATAGCAAAGTTTGTAAAGCTAAATTTCTTGATCTGTGTTTAACCATCGTAGGGATATCCAAACTGGGAAAATATAATAGATCAACATTTCAGTGATCATTCGACTTTTAGCAACAATTTGTTAAAGCTTTGAACAATACGGGATCTCGCACGATTTCATCAAAGAGAACTTCGTACTGGTAATGCAATATCGTTGAAAAAAAAATGTCTGTATACGTACCGCTATTCCGTGTTCACCGTAGCCTTCATAGTAATAGTGATAGAGATAACGGTCACTGGTGAGTACTGCCCCAATGGCACCAACAATTATTTGAGCAAAGGCAACATTTGCCGTGATGATACTCATCGTAAGATAGCCGATGATCTAAGAAAACAACGTTTTAGAAATAAATTGTTGGAGAAAAAAAAGCAAAAAAAATTAATAGAGTATAATATATTAGCGGAACCGATGTATTATTTCATGGTTGTAACATATGTAGTTGCCTACTGTTGAGTGACACTATCATTTCCTCAGCTAAAATCGATTTCATGCTAGGAGTCCACTGGGCCAGCGCCAGTTGGTGCCAGTTCGCGCCAAAGATTATGTGATTGGCGCGTAGTGGCTCGCTGTGGCGCCGAATTAATGTCCGCTCGGCATGTGTCGCCAAGTGGAATAAACTGGGTGCCATATGGCGTGCGCCAAATGCCACCCGGCTTGCTTCAAAATGTTGCGCCAGTTTGCGCCAGTTTGCGCCATTACACGGCCATTTGATTCCAAAATTCACCCTGTTGGCGCCATTCGCGCCAATAGACGGCTACTTTGCGCCACTTGGTGATTAGTTTGTGCCAAAGGTCGCCAAATTGGTTTGAACTTGCCGCCGCTTGGCGCTACTTGCCGACTATATAAATACCGGCCATCGGCTACCTGGTTCAGACCCTCCTCAGCTGTTGTATGAACAACATCTCTACTAAATATTTACAATTTTGATATGTCTGAGGCTTTTGATAATGTTGGAGTGATGATGCTGCTCCATCAGAAGATGATGAGAGATGCTGAGGTGGCCACTGCCTATCAACTTATGCTGGCCAATCCTGAAGAAGAAGAGCCTCCTAAGAAGAAAAGGAAGCACAACTGGTGGTTTAGACCTATGCTCCACCCACAGTTGTGGGCCGAACGTGGACAGTACCACACTTTGATGGAAGAGCTGAGGGAGAATGACAGGCGGAAGTTCAAGAACTACACCAGGGTGTCCCCAGAGATGTTTGATGACCTGTTGGTCAGGCGTACAACCCACTTGCAGAAGAAGGACACCCACATCAGGAAGGCCATTCCCCTGGTCTCAAGTTGTCTCTCTTCCTGCGCCATCTCGCCACTGGGGCCACCTATGCCGAGCTGTCTTACAACTTCCGAGTGGGCAAGGAAACCATCCAGAAGTTTGTCCCTGATGTAGCCAGAGCGCTAGTGGATGAGTATGCTGCAGAAGCCCACAACCAATGAAGGCTGGCTCTGAGGTTGCAGGTGATTTTGAAGCCAGATGTAATCTTCCTCACTGTCTGGGAGCCTATGATGGAAAGCACATCCGTCTCCAGAAGCCCAACAAATCAGGCAGCCTTTACTTCAACTACAAGCAGTTCTTCTCGGTTGTCCTGATGGCTCTGGTTGATTCAAAGTACCAGTTCATGTGGATCGATGTGGGTGGGGTTGGCCATCAGTCTGATGCCCAGATCTACAACAACAGTGAACTGAAGGAGTACATTGAAGCTGGCACTTTAGGCATCCCAGATCCAGCTTCTCTTCCCCATGATGATGAAGAGCACCCTATGCCGTACTTCTTCGTGGGAGACGATGCCTTCGCCATGAGGACGTACATGATGAAGCCCTATGGCAGTCGTAACATGGTCCAACAGCAGAAGATCTTCAACTACAGGCTGTCCAGGGCAAGGCGTGTGGTTGAAAATGCCTTTGGCATTCTGGCTCTGTGGTTCCAGTGCTTCCTTGGCCAGATGAGACAGGAACCAGACACAGTCCGCCTGCTCGTTGAAGCTGCCGTCATGCTGAACAACCTCATCAGGAAGCGCTTTCAGGCACTGGACGTCCGCATGTTGGACCAGGAGGATGCCCAGCACAACCTCATCCCTAGAGCTTGGAGAACTGCCGCCATCATTGTGAGAAAGTCCTGCGATGCCGCCCTGCTGTTATAGACGGCAAGTGGCGCCGAATGGCGGGCAATCAGGTGGCATTTGGCGCGAAGTAGTCACCAATCGGGTGCCGTTTGGCTCGCGTAGTGGCGCAAACAAGGTGCCCCTTGGCGCCAAGTGGCGCCATGTGGCGCGAAATCTCATTGGCGCAACTTGGCGCGCGCCATTACATTCCAGTGGATTCCAATAGGCGGATTGTTTGCGCCAAAGGGCGATATGTTCGCGCCATTTGGTGCCACTTGGCGGACACTTGGCGCTGATTGCTCGATGCAAGTGGCGCGACGAAAATTTCAAACATTTTGAAATTTTCTTGCCGCCACATTCAAATTTGGTGCCATTACGGGCCACCACGAGCCAGTTGGGAGGCAGTTTGAGCCACTACACGCCACTAGGCACCTTATTGGCGACACTAGGCGCCACAGTAAATTGCATTGGCGCAAACTGGCGCCAACTGGCGCCGGCCCAGTGGACTCCTAGCATAACAGTTTTTAACTGGCCTTGGAATACATTGAGTGTGTGGGTGCGCTGGGCTCGGATGCGCGCGTGCGCGTGTGTATGTGTGTATGCGGTGTGTGTTGGTTCGTTGTATACACAGAATGAGACCTCGAATTTACACAAGAAACGCGTATATGTAATGGGGTTATGGTTATTTTTAAATGAGACTAAAGGAAAACAAAAACATACATACCACGCAAGTGTTCTTCTGCATCGAACATATTCCTAAGATACCGGTAGGAATGTAGAACTAGGGGGGGGGGGAGAATAAATAACAGCCATTTAAATCAAAATTAAAAAATTCAACTGAATTTTGATATATTTCTATGTATGCTAAACAACCCATGGTTTTTCTCTCCTAAAGATTTGCCAGTCTTTTGTAGCGTGCACCGTGTATTCATTTTCAGACAGACCAGTTACAGTTTAATACTGATTTGGGAATTAGCTAAATGAAATATAGTCTAGTTTTAACAAATTTTCAAATCATGGTCATGATTTAAAAGTCGTTATCTTTTTTACCTGTTTCGTTACAATTTTCTTATATTTTTGGGAGTATTTTTCCTAAGAACGAAGACATTAGTGAACATGCACTTTCTCACAGGTTTCACGGCAAACAGCTGCACAATTCAAATGCATACCGACGATGGGGTGCGGGCGGCGTCATTTTTTTCTGCGGCACAGATTGGGGCTTTAAAAAAAAGAGGTCTTGATTTAACCCTAACCCTAACCCTAACCCTAACCCTAACCCTAAACTTTCCCATAGGCTCAACACGCACCTAACCCCAATCTGTGCCGCAGAAAAAAATAACGCGTGCGGGCGCGCGAGTGCGTGAAGTTAGCGACTGTAATCTCAGATCCTCATTCATTTCATGCAAGTAATTCATATTGTGAATTGAAAATAATCATTTAAACAAAAAGAGTTCTTGCGAAAGTGTTAATCCCGTATGAAAACAATTGCATGCTCCAAAGAAGAAAAAATCAAAATGGCGACTTACCAAAACACTTGCCCAAATTCCAATGGAGACAAAACGTAGTTCGGTGCCGAGGAAGAACTCGGCAATGGCGACGACGATGCTCCCAATGCCGAGGGAGAGCTGCAGCCAGCCAGTCGCTCTTCCGGCAGCCCCGTTAAAGTGCTGAGAGACACCGCTCGACGAGTTGAGGTTCTGCACCGCGTTGGCATAGCTGACTGGAGCGGGCTGGTGGACGTAAACAGCCCTACCCGGGACTCCCGGCTGGGTGGGATAAGACGTGGCCTGCATGTCAGAGGTAGCTGTGTAGGGTAAGAAGGTTTGGTAAAAACTGACAAGAGTTTTAAAGATAAAAAAATAGGGTAAAAAAATACATTTATGGATGCAATTTAGAGCACGGGCGTCAATCAGGGGGGGGGGGGAGACAGGGGAACCCAAAACAAAATGTTAATGGGTGGAGGACACAATAGGGTATGTTCCCAAAATTAAAGAAGTCTTGTATTTCGTATGATAAGCTGTATGGGGCCTTAATTTTTGTAAAAGGCCCCTAGAGCACAATATGTGTGCTCCAAATTAGGATTTTTCATCAAGGCTAACAAGGGGCGTCGACTTTTTCCAGTTCTGTGATTGGCGAAAACTTTTATTATTATAGATTATCAACCAATTATTCGCGCTGATCTCGGTGGTGAGCAAAATGAGAGTTGATATCATCATAAAGACTGGGAAAATAAGCCCCTTATATGGAAATCAGGGTGGTTTAAAGATATAGAACGGTAGTGATAAAATTTAGGTTCAAGGGTTTTGGGTGTAAATGTATATTCAATATTGTTGAAATATTTCTTTCAGAGGTTTAGATTGCAATACTTCAACCTAAATTCGCGAAATCAGAATTATATGCGCAAATGTTCAATGGTAAAGTGAATTCGCGATATCTATTCAGGCCAGATCGATATGATAATTTACCAAATATATAAATTAGTAGGCGGTTTTCCGGCAAACCTTGTATCATCACGTCTTAGTATAGTCAAAACATATTCCTTCATATTATTATTAATAATAGCTTCCATTTCACTTTTTGAGAGGGGGGCGTTTTCAAAGTTGGATCACTTTCCGGGGACACACACAGCAGTGGTTGAGTAGTTGATTTTGTTTCCCTCATACCCGGTTGCTGATAATGGTCATATTTGAAAGCCCCACTGTCCTACTTGTAGCTACTTGCTCCTTCTACAGTGCGTCCCAGAAAAAACGAAACCGAGAAGTATCGATGTTTTATCATAACTTAATCACAACCATAATTAATGAATGATACATATTTGGAAAGCTTAGAGTTTCTTCTTTTAGTTGATGCTACTCATGTGATGCATATTTCACGCATGAGTGATTAAAAGCAATTTGAAGGAAGGAAACCAAAAATTAATTTGGCGGGCGGTATCTGAATTTCAAAGAAAAATTCATATTTCTAGAAAGTTCATTTTCTGCTCTTTCATATGATACCTCAATCAAGAAAAATGAGCCAGGAATAACAAAGTTCTGTTTGTTTAAAGTAGCCCTTACATTTTCATAATTTTAACAAACGAATTCGTTTTCACTGGGTGCCTGCCGTAGCAAAAAGCAGATTTGACAAAAGACTTAACTCCGTTTCGTTGACAATCAGCCATGCATGAAGACTCTCGTCGACGGCTGATTGTCAACGAAATGGAGTTAAATCTTTTGTTAATTTCGTTTATTGATACGGCAGGCAGCCAGTGAAAACGAATTCGTTTAATACAATTATGGAAATGCAAGCACTACTTTAAACAAACAGAACTTTGTCATTCCTCGCTCATTTTTCCTGATTGAGGTGTCATATGAAAGGACAGAAACTCAACTTTCTAGAAATGTGAATTTTTCTTCGAAATTCAGATACCGCCCGCCAAACGTCTTTTTGGTTTCCTTCCTTCAAATTGCTTTTAATCAATCATGCGTGAAATATGCATTATTTGAGTAGCATCACATGAAAGAAGAGACTCTAAGCTTTCCAAATATGTATCATTCATTAATTATAGTTGTGATTAAGTTATGATAGAACATCGATACTTCTCGGTTTCGTTTTTTCTGGGACGCACTGTATATAGAAAACTTCCCCAATCGGTGCCTGTTGGTCCCCCATGATCCTCTTTTTCTTATGTTAGTTGAGAGCTGAGTTAATGAGATAGCCACCTGTCAGTGACCTTGCTGTGTGGTCTTATCCATTCTGGCCCAGTAGTATTGACGGTCTTTAAATATTCCTTGCTACACTTTGACAAACTTTCAAGCGTGCATCACGTTTGTGCTACAGTGTGTACATCATGCGCATACATAGACTTTCAAAATGTACCCAAAGCAAGTATTTTTTCGAAGCTCCAAATCACATCCTGAGTAAGTATTTCTGGGAGGTTTTCCGACCATTAACAAGTATATCCTTTATCATTTATAGTGTTATACAATTTCTATACCTCAAACGAGTATTATTTTGCAGTTTTCTGCACACGATTGTAGCATTTCTCAAGATTACCAAATTAACAGTGTAATCGGCGTGCTGGTTTAGCAATAAAATGGTGCTCTTTTTATACTCGTCATCTTGTGTGTATGATTTATGAATTATGTATCTTTTTAACGTACGCGATGTGTGATTTAAACACCTTTTTTGTCTACAAAACAGGATACGCATGTTCCGCCTCCAACGGAAATACTCTTTTCCTCGGTGTTTGTGGAGGCGCAGGATGTACAAGCTGGAATATAAGTTGCCCCCGGGAAACAAGTACTAGTACCTTTTATTCATAAATATTATTATTTCAGACCAGGAGGCACTTTAAATGGCACAAATGTTTTATTACGACCGTACCATACTTGTTGTGCATTTTGTGGATACCTAGATGATTGGAGTGTTATTGGAGTTATTGGAGTGTTATCAATCGCTTTCCTGTTTATTCATTTTTCCCGATTTAATATCGGAGGTCCAAAATCATGTTTGTAAATTTATTTCTATCTTTAAATATCTTTGTCGATAAAACTGATCATAAGTTTCATAGAAATATTCCCTTTAAATAAGTTTTACCACAGGCCCTCAGGACTATGATAATCGGGTTATAGAATTAAAGGCATATCCACTTTTGAAACGGTCTCTTTTTAATGACTATACCTACCTTGATATCATTATTGTGCATCCAGTGTTTGAATATTAAACTTGAAGCTGATGGGGCCAAAAAATCAAAAACGCAAAAAAACGTTTGAAAACACCGTCCATTTCACGTATACTAAGCCCTTTATTTGACAGTGACTAATATAATGCATACTAGTTCGTAGATGTGTTGTGTTGTAACTTAACCTATATCATATTAACGTACTCAATGCTTCTTGAAATATAACTGCATATAATTACGCCACTGGCCCTAAATTTCGGTACTCAAGATATTAGTATCATAAGTACCAACATTTAAAAAATCTTGCAAATCTATCAAAACTTAATAATCTTGATTTTGAAAGTTTTTTATTTTGGGAGTGAAATGGATGTTATCTTGTCGTAGCGACTGTTCTTACAAGGTACGAAGGGTATAATTACGTATCACTAAAACAAAATAAAACACTGAGTCCTTATATCAACTGATTTTACGCAAGACTGGTTTGCCAAATGGAAGAAAATCTTTGATTTCTAAGGTCTGGAACCCGTGAAAACCCAAGAGCTTCCTGGGGCGGACCCCTCGATGGAGCTTTGCCCCTGGACCCTACACCTTATAAGGCTATGCTTGCTTCGCTCGCTAGGCTTTACTTGGACACTCAGATTTCAGCCTCCCCCCTCCCCTCGGAACATAAAACGAGGTGACGCCCCTAAATTTGAGGACTGTGGGACAGTTGTCCTACTGGACTACCGCCCATTCTCTGGTAAATGATCCTTTTCAAGTACGAGAAATTACTCATTTTCACTTCAGATAAGTACCACCTTAACCTCCGATAAATGCCCCTTTAAAATCTGATCGGTGCCCATTTTCTTTCAAGTAATGCACATTTTACTTTATCATAAGTACCCCTTTTTTATATCTGGTCATTGCCCCTTTTTTGGTGCGATAAGTGCCTCTTTTCATCTCTGATAATTTCCCTTTTAACAATGACATGTGCCCCTTTTCCTTTCTAATAAGGGACTTATCCCCTTTTCATAAATGCCCCCTTTCACCTCCTATAAAGGCCTCTATCCAAATCTGATGGGGGCCCCTTTTCCGCCAACAAATGCCCATTTCCTATTCTCATGACTGATTTTTTTTCATCCCTGGTGAGTGCCTCTTTTTGAGGTTTAGGAATTGCTCCATTTGCACCTCTGATAATTACTCTCATCATTAAACGCGCCCCAAATTTCAAGCGACCGAAAGCTCGCTCGCTACGCTCGGACGAATCTATAGATGATATACTTATGTTACTTATCAAAGGTATTTACAGTCTTTCATTATGAGAATCTGCTTATAACCCCATCAGGTTTAGGTTTTTTACTCTTTATAAGATGTAATTTTTCGCACTGCGATCTCACAAATATTACAATTTTCCTTGCTCGCTTCGCTCGCTCGCAATTTTTTTTTCAGACCATCACACCTAACTACAAAGCATGATGCTTATTAAAACAATATCTTGTATGGTGTATAAAGTGAAACAAATATTGAAATCATCCCTGATAATGTAATCACAATGTAGGGGTATATACCAATGTCTTAAATATTGTATATTTTCGCTTTGAGATTTCCCTTTGAAGGTGCCCTTTTTTCTTTGTTTGGTGCCCCCCCCCACTTTGGAAGCCCCTGCAGAGGTTTCAAGAATTGCAAGTCCACCCTAAACCATGAAACTTCTGAACTTACCCATCATAAAAAATTACAAATAATTCACGACGATGTTTACTAATTACTAAAAAAAAATAGGATTTATAAAACTCATTGGAAGCACATACGGTTATTATGACTCCTTTTTTAATATTGTGTACTTTTTGAGAATTCTCCTTCATCAGAGTAATATCAAAATTAGGAAGAACCACACCTGGAGCACAATTTGCATCATCACCATTAACATAACTGTGTGTTTAATAATACAAATAAGCCTACATACGTGAACCCATCAACAAAATGGCGAATTAAAGTAGGATAAGAAATGATAATGATCTCATGATTTGAATCATTCAGCAGTTAGATAATAGTACACAGCATTCATTAATTCTATTCCAGTCAAAACAAACTCGAAATGAATTTTGCAGGGCCTATCGTACTTGTCTAATGGATAAATAAAAGGTGAACTTACTTTGGATGCCTGTTTAAAATGTCTGCCTCAAACCAAGTCCTTTTATGAAGCTGTATAATCGCACAGCTAAAGCAGATATTATAATACCGCGGGCGGAAATTACAATAGAAAAATGGATCCTGGTTGTGGACGGTGTAAGTGGTTTTATACAGACGTATATACAAGCAACTATGGAATGTCTGGGTAATGACGAATACAAATTGGACAGATAATCAGTATAGCGGGCGCCCGACCTGCGGTAAATTCATTTGTAATTACATTTTGAAATATAATTCCAGATATATCTTATTAATCCCCTTTGGTTTGATTTCAAAATTCGATAGTTGAGGTAATTTAATTGTTTCCCACTACATCAAACTTCGTGAATGTATGAAGTATAATTGCCATCGCTATCTTCTCCAGATCGACCCCTCCCTATCTTTATCTCTCTTTCTTGTCTCCATTCCCCTGTCTTCCTCGGTCTCTCTATCTCACTCTCTCTATCTTTGTCACTCTCATTCTCTCATCTTCTATATCTAAATCCCATTCCTCTTTTTTTTTCTTGGTGTGTTTCTGTATGTGAGTCACTCTGCCTCTTTTACCTTCTGTTTTTTTCCTCCATTCCTCTCTCTTTCTCGGTATCTTCATATCAAGTATTCCTGGTCTCTCACTCTCTCTCTCTCTCTTTTCTTTATCTCTCTTTGTCCCTCTCATCTCATTTTCTCATAATAATACCGAAGCTGTGACATCATAACAATCTATTTTTTTAATTTCTCAGTTTTTTCTTCGTTTTCCGAAAGAGCATCAAAAATAATGTCCAAATGTCGAAAACCAATTGAATATGTTAAAGATAAACTTGAGTTCTGGTAATGCGATTGCATTGTGAAAGAAAAGGTGTGGAATGGATCAGAAAAGTTGATCATATAGCATGTAAGTAATGGTGTGTAATGCAAGGTTCTGGAGTCATCAAAATCATCATAAATTTGGCAGAGTCTTGGTATAGTGACAATCACTTACACAGAAAGATGTATATGGGACAACACACATGGTGTCGGGGCTTTCATCTCTTTTTTTTACCAGAACTCAAGTTTATCGTTAAGTATTGGTTGAGATATGACCATCTGGATAAATATATTCCCTATAGGAACTCATATTGCTCTGGCTCGTTATGTTATGAACCAGAGCAACATATCACCGAGTTCCTATATGAAATCTTTTTATTCAGATGGTCTAATCTCAGCCAAGACTTAAAGGGATAGTTCAGTTCTGTTTTCAGACCGCAAATGCCTTCGAAGGTCATGCTGATTGCTCCTATTCTTAACTATGACATTTCTAGTGCCCTTTTGGGACCTAAAATTGCTATAAAGGTAATTTGTTAGACCCTGAAATGTGTACAATTTAGCCAATTCGATCATATATAAATTCAGCTCCACTTTCAACAAAATACGGTGACCGTTAATTAATTAATCAATTAATAATAAAAATACATGAGCCGGCTTGTTGAGCGTAATATAACCAACACGACAAAGCCAACAAAAATAATTCAACATCGACATCGGCTGAAATGAAACGTAAAAGGCCCTTTTTTGTTTTTTCAACGGCTTTTTTCAAATTATCGAATATTTGTGGTGGTACACAAACATTAGAAATCGTTATATTTATGGATATTTCAGCCGTCTCTGAACCGATTTTGATCAAACAAAGATGATTTGTCATTTAATTGTTCTTTCAAATTTGACACTCAGTTTTTCATTATCTCACAACAAATTATTTTGTGTAGCGCCCTCTACAACAAAACTCAACTATCCCTCACACATACTCAGTTGGTTTTCGACATTTGGACATTATTATTGATGCTCCTTTCGAAAATGAAGGGAAGAAAAGAGAAATTCAAAAAACAGTCTTTTTTGTCCTCCATTCATCTCTCTCTTTTTCCTCTCTCTCCCTCTCTCTCTCTCTTTCTCTCTGTCTCTCTCTCTGTCTCTCTCCTTGGTCGAGTTAGCAATGACGGGTTAATACCGATTGATCAAAATATAAACTCCTGACGACGGATAGTCAGCCTGTTCGAAACGTCGAGCCACTCCGGCCGCTCATCCTCTCCAAGCGCTATAGTTTTCCTTAGAACAAGTATAAGCTAAGAAAGAAAGATAACAAACATTCTTTTTCAAGACTACACCGACAGTCCTTTTCAGGACTACACACCCTCAAGAAAGATTACCGAGAGTCCTGTTCAGGACTTCTCAATCCTCCCTCTCTCTCCCATGGTGCACCTGCAAGCCTACTATATAAACGATTATTGTAAAGATGATACGTTCACCTCCAGTTGTACATTTGTGAATGATACAAGAAGCGTTAGACATTCGATCAAGTGTTATTTTTTCAATAATTAAGAATCCTGTATAATTATGTTATTATTTTATTGTTTGGTTAGTTTGGGTTGGGGGGTGGATGCATCATCCATTTGTAACATACTGTCATATTGAAAGTGATCAAAGGCCCGTTGTCCCGGACATTTTTTACACTTTTTTTTCTCAATCAAAGTCATACTTTTTTATTCAATGTTCCTCCAGAAACTCCCTAATATTGCACATCTCATGGTCAAGTTCGTCTTCGGTCATTTATTTTCGAAGTTGGTCAAATCAATTTCATCAATTTGCATCCAATTTCGTGAAAGTCAAATGTAGTTCCCCATCCCCGACTGCCAACGTACAAATTGCCTTCATCATTTGCAATCGATTTTGTTAAAGCGTCATTTATTATAAGGTCTTGTCCCTGCGACAAATTTAAATGAAGCTCTCTCGAAATTGATGGAACAAAAACGAATGTTTTTATCACATTCTGCAGCGGACCGTCAGGTGAGACGAATTCGACTGAAACCGGACAAAAATGAATGGATAAGTGTTGGAATTGATCAACCATTCACTAACTTGAATGACAAAATGACTAAATTAACTTGGACATTTGCACGATTCCTACGACGAATCTAAAGTGCATAAAGAAAAATTTGAAAGGAAAAAGCGTTAAAGTGGACGTGAAATCCTATATATTTAGATAATTGTGCGTAATACATAGTTGCGCTATTCTAATTGACAAATCTTTTACAAATTAAAAAATATCTATCTTTATATCTTTATATCTCTCCTTCACTGAATAAGGACTTTGGCTGTTCCCTGTCACCTATCTTCCCTCCATTGATTTTGAGGCAGCATAGAGCAAGAAACTGTCGGAGAATAATCACATGGCCTGGGAAAGCCCACAAGAGTGGGTGAAAGCTTGCATACTAAATGTTTAGGTTGGTAGGTTCTCACTCTACCCTTCATGTAAAGTAAAACATGTGTTATAGGATTTCCCGGCCAAATTCGCGAGTTTGTCATTCGAATTCATTTACTTTGCATTTAAGTTAGCGCAGATCAGCTTTGCCATGCCAATTATCATTCAATTTTTCCGATTTTGTATTTAATTTAGGATTTTGGTCGAAGGATTTCATAGATCTGTCATTCAATTTAAAAACTGCTCAACTAGCATTCAAATTAATCGTCACTTGTCGAGGCGTCATTTCTATCATTCAAATTAACACCTGTCATTCGTATTCGAAATATATTTATTCAAGTTAGGAATGTTAGGGGGAAGAAATGCAACACACGTTTACAGTTTAAAAAATAAAATAAAATGCATGACCTGCCATTGGGGTCAATTCTGTTATTCCATTTATTCATTTTCAGGACAATGCATATGGGTATATAGTCAGACATTAAGTAAAGAAGGGGCGAAATCAAGGGATATGGCATTTCTGCACGGACATGTTTATATACCCAGGAAAGGTGGGGGTACCCTCAATCGCCCCTTTTAAATACAGACTTTGAATGTTACAAAAGTAATTCACATCGTCTCTTAC
The DNA here is from genome assembly GCA_035222895.1 of Strongylocentrotus droebachiensis. NCBI lineage: Eukaryota > Metazoa > Echinodermata > Echinoidea > Camarodonta > Strongylocentrotidae > Strongylocentrotus > Strongylocentrotus droebachiensis. The sequence goes on along the minus strand of JAVYIG010004353.1, from coordinate 137,212 downwards.
ACTAGCTAGCACACCCCTCTGTTTTTCTAAAAGAGTTTCATAGTTTACTTGTCACTTCGCCATTTCACTTCGCCATCGATGGCTAAAGACTTGGTTAAAATGATGAATCATGCTCAAAAATTGTGTGACTCTAGTCTCTACCCCTTTATATTGTACACGTCCTTCATAATGAAATTATGATGAAATTGTGATAAATTAATGATGAAACACAAGACAAACAACTTCCTTTTATGACAATTTATAAACATATTGAGACCATCAAGTCCGCAGATGCAAGTATATATTTTTGTTTTTCCTTAACAATCAAACTTAAATGCCGATGAAAATCAAACAAATCTAATACGTATAAGTGTATAAATGCCATAAAATAAAATATGATGAAATACACATGAAAAAAACAATCTTGAAAGAAAAAAAAAGAGCTATAAAAAGTGTGTAAGAAACGAGAAATATAAATTGACCATCAATTTAAGTGCACAAAGTGCTAATTTGAATGCAACAAATGAATTAGAATGCTAAAAGTACACCGTCGCGATGTCAGAAAATCGTGTTGCGCTAAATCGAATGACCAAATAGCGAAAGAAGCACTTTGTTCATTAATTTGAATGAAACATACATAGATTCTAACGAAAACTTCATAGATTTGAAATCTAGAAAAAGGAATATAAACCCGAGGTATACCCGACAGCACTAAAACCGTCGAATTTGAACGCAAGACAAATGAATTCGAATGACAAACTCGCGAATTTGGCCGGGAAATCCTATATTTACACTTTCTATGTGAAATTGTGCATTCAACCTAAAATATAATATCACTTGAGTTATCCTGACTTTCTCGATTCATATACTTATTGGCAGCCCTTGAAAGGTATATCAGATAAATTGCATTTATCTCCTGAACATTGCACTCGTCTTCGACTCGTGCAAGATTCATGCTGGATGAATGCAATATTTATGATAAATTGCGAAAAGACGCCAATATTATTATTATTGTACATTAAAATTTACCTGAAATCTAATGACTGAAAAAAAATCACGTTTCTATAACTTTTGTTTTCTTTAAAACATCCTATAAAATAAACATTAAATGTACTGAAGCTATGAATTTACAGCTGCTCAATGATTTTATGTACAAAAAACAAAGAAAAACAAATATTAAAGATTTCTTCAACAATACGTGCCTTATAAAATGTGAGAATTCAGCTACAGGTACAAAGCCTCAAATTTCCAGCGTAGTTTCAGCAAAGATCAATTTTACGCAAATATCTGCAATTAGTTTCACTTCAAATCTTTGTCTTTAAAAAAAAAAAAAAATCTTCATCAACCTGACTGAATTAATTAAAAAATTGATTACTTCCTAAATAACAGTCAAAAGATTGAAAGGCACAACATCAATATATCATAAGGTAAACAAAAAAGTACTTTGGTAATTGAATATATTCCAATACAATTCAGGCAACTAGATAGAGGCTACCTATTTACAAAGTTATAGTGATACAGAATCAACATTAACACACGATTTGTATCCATATCAAAGTTAAATAAAGCATTCATCCGCTTTTTAATAACAATTTAAATGATCATGTTTGGTCTTCTGAATTCACATTTAGATGGTTCATAAAGCGACTGGGAAAATAAGCCCATTTTTTTCTTCAAAAGCAATATGCATTTTCATCTACCAATCGTTCTGTAATTTCCAGCGATGTTTCCATAATATTAAACCTGTTTTAACTGGATTGATGATCATTTATGACTGACATTGGAGTTGAGAAGGTCGTAGCTGCTTTTTGCTATTTATGTTGTTTGTTGTTGTTGATATCGTTGTTCGTTTAATAGATCTTTATAGGCAGTCATCAAGAGAGGTAACTTGATGTCCAACCCCCTAATCAAAGTAGGAAAAGGGTTCTTTATTTTCAACGCGGGTGGAATGAAAGAAATTCAGCCTCACGTAATAAATAGAGAACATTTATCTTACCTTCATCCCACAGCACTAGTCGATATAATAGAGTTTGCGATGTTATTTCATTTAAACCTCGCCCCCTCCACCCGTCAATTATATTTTTAAGGGATGTGATACGAAGATGATGTAACCAAGTAGGTGAAATGGGCCGTATTCATGAAATTTGAAAAAGCCTAGCAATTGTTGGCAAACAGCTGGAATGACGTTCTTCTTGCTAGAATAATCAGTAGTTTCTTGCTTGGATAATTGTTTCATCATCAAGTATGGACTTGACGTGGCTTGATTTTAATAATCCTGTCAGGATATCACGACCCATTTGCGCTTCTATCAAAAACACATATGCTGTTATTTGTGCATATTTTGTTTTTCTCACCTGCTATCTTTTAATTACCAATTGAAGAAATTGAATAAAAGAGATGCAAATTATGAACACTGTTTCACGGTTTAGAACCCAAACTACTCTCTTCAGAGTATTTAAAAGTTTGTGGGGATTAACTACATTTTCTCTTAAAGGCATCGTTTAACAATGTTAAATCTGAGATTCTCGGCCGTGTTATCAGTGTCTATGATATAGTGTAATATTGAAGCCCCCCCCCAAAAAAAAAAAAAAAAAAAAAATAGCGCTTCAAAATGATCAAGAAGCTCCCCAAAAAAGTAAAAATCTGTGAGTGACCGGTTTTCCCATACTCGTTTTCCCTAATAGACTGTAGTGTTATGAAAACCGTTAGGAAAACGCAAAATTTGGTTTTGATTTCCAATCATAAATATCTTGATAATCAGACAGGCGATCGGCTTGTAAAAGTCATGGGGTTCCTGACTGACCTTAGGTTTATAATTATGATTGCAGCATTAGCCAAATCCACGATTTTGTTTCAGAATCTGAGACAAAGTTACAAGATCCCTTAAATGTCTGTGTGACTCGGAGTATGATTGGATTCTTTTTTCAAACATTTAGCTATTGTTTGTTATTCCAATTGTAAGTATGTGCATGTAACTGCTAGTTTTACAAATACAACCCATTTTCTTAACACATGTTGGTTGTACGGGGCACCCAGAGCTTGGTAATGCGGGGCAGCAGGAGCTTGGTTGTACAGGGCAGTAGGAGCCTGGTTGTACGGGGCAGCGGGAGCCTGATTGTACGGTGCACCAGGAGCCTAGCTGTAGGGAGCTGGAGCAACAGACTGGCCAGCAGGGGGATACGCCTGCTGAACGCTGTATCCGGGAGGAAGCTGAACGATTCCCGCTGGCTGAGTGTACTGGCCTGCGAAGAGACAATGAAAATTCAAGGAATTAGTAGTATAATTTCCCTTTTTACATCAATAAATCGCGATTAATAAACTGATTGTATAGTGCAGAATAACATTGAAATTCAAAGAAAGTGAACGGAAGTTCAATCAAGTTATCGATAATGAAGCGTATTCATAAAAAATTAAGCACATTTATTTCAGAATATTAACCATAACTGTGAAGTATTATAATATTATCACTCAAACTTGCAAAACTTGCCAACTTTGTTTCTGTTACGTTACCGACCACATTTCAAAGATTGTAGTATATCTAAACTTTGTCACAAGTTTACAACATTTCTAGTCGGGATCCGACAAGTAATCAAGTAGAATTAATAATTTCAGTGTTTATTATGGGTTTATTTTAAATACCATAAAGCTTAATGACAAATGGGACATAGAATTACACTTGCTAACATTTCACACAAAATCTAGCATTAATGATTAAAAAAAGGTGTACCAAATTAGGTATAATGAAACATTTTACCCCACCCCCCAATAAAAAAAACATACTGATAACTGGAAACAAAACTATTTAGTAAATTCTTCTATATCTAAATTCATTATGAGTGTTCTGTGATTCTTAATACTACCGATAACCATAATTTCTTTCCAGGACAGTTTCAGTGGATCGCAATATACATGTACCAGTGTGTTTGAAATATTGTATTAATCATTTCAGCTAGTGGACCATTTCAAAAATCGCATGGTTTAAACTCTATTTAATTTAGCTCTGATATTGCTAGTATCACAGTCTATACTTCCTACCATTTCCTTTCTATATGAACTAATTAAGGGAACTACCATGTTTGTTACCAAGTAACTATATAGATTAAAGCTGAAACAAAAACACAAAAAAAAAATCGATATTTACATACCGGTTGTCACAACCATCGGAATGTTCTGGTGGATGTACTGCAAAGGAAATTGTAACAATTGAATAAATGTAAGATAAAAACCAAATAAAATAATCACTGATATTAAGAATAATAGACCTTATCTACTTTTTGTATAGTTTACAATACATTTGATCAACTAATATGCCTTTGAGCACATTTTTTTTTTTGTCCCTCAAAAATATAAAAATTTGCACCCCCCCCCCCCCTTGAGCGCCAGGGAGGGAGGGGGGGGGGGCCCATCGCCCCAAAAAAGTTTTAAAAAAAACACCTCTACCTTCGCCGCTCACGATTGATGTTTCTTCCTATATAGGGAGCTTCTGTTAAACCAAAGGAGCTGAAATTCACATGTATTGGAAATAAACTGGAATCAGCTACAAATATAAGTGGTTGTATTTCTCTTGTAACAATGGATTCCACCATTTTAGCGTGGATTTTATACTATTTAGGAAAGGAAAAATAACATGACTCTCCACAAAAGAGAGTTGCTGTCCACCCCTGTATATGTAGGGGCTATATGACAAATAACTCACCATAGTGGTAGTTGTTGGTGAAGACGAGTGACAACAGGCCATGCCACCACAGCAGTAGGCTGAAGCTACAATGGCTACCACCATTTCGAACAGGCCAAGGATGGCCAACAGAGAGTCAGATGCGATGCCTCCTTCCTGTTAATCGAATTCGAATAGTTTAATTCTTTATTTCATTTATCTATTCATCTACCCATTCATTTATTCATTTATTCATCATTTACCTATTAACTTACATTTTCATTGTTTCATTTGTCTATTCTTTTATTCATCCATTCATTCATTCAGTATATATATTCATATATAAATAATTATTTACTAATATATTTATTCATTCATGTATTGAAATATTAATTATTTTCCGTCATGGGCTTGATTAAGGACATACCTAATTAACAAAAGTTGGAACACTAGAAATGTAAATAAATCTATAAATTAATATTACAATGGAAAAAAAGACAATAGCCAGTGGAAATCATGATAAAGCTTATTAGATTATAATACTGAAAAGTGGAGAGAAGGATGATGACAGAAATGATTTTGAAAAATCTGGACAAAGAAAAACGAATGTTTTCATGCAAAAAATATTTATTTAGTTAATGATAATACTGTTTCAAAATATTGATTAGCATTATTGGTAAGTTCTGCAATCGACACAAATATGTCCGGCCGGACCAATATGTATTCCCATAAATCATTAAGTTCCCCTATGTTAAAAAGTGAATGAAGATCAGATCAATCAGTAAATCATCGGTAGAATAATTTCTATGAAATATTAATCACTAAGCCAACCATCCAATATTTATCGGGGAAAGCTTTTCTAAAAATATCCGAAATCAACTCTTTGCGTGGGATTTCGGATCAAGAGAAAATTCATAGCAAAGTTTGTAAAGCTAAATTTCTTGATCTGTGTTTAATCATCGTAGGGATATTTAAACTTGGAAACAATAGTCGATCAACATTTCAGAGACCATTCAAATTTTAGCAACACTATGTTTAAGCTTTGAACAGTACGAGATCTCGCACGATTTCATCAAAGAGAATTTTTTACTGGTAATGCAATATCGTTGAAAAAAATGTTACAGGCAGCAGTTTTCTTAAACATTGAATATAAGGTAGAACGAACCGTTATCAGTTTGTAGATTATCAGTTTTGAAAATCGTCGAAATCAATACAATACGTACTGAAAAGCACAACAAAACGAAAATCATTCGACACTGATGGGGTAACAGGGACATAAAACATTTCATCTAAAGAATCATAGAGATATATCAATAATGTTCTGAGAGGATAACAACTTTATCTATCAAGAATAAACCATATTGCAACAATCATTTCATGGAAGGTCGTAAGGGAAATGCATTCTAACATGTAGTCTGTATACATACCACTATTCCTTGATAACTGTAGTCATAGGCATCGTCATTGAGATAGGCACCGGTGAGTGATGCCCCAATGGCACCAACAATCATTTGAGCAAAGGCAACATTTGCCGAGATGATACACATCGTAAGATAGCCAATGATCTAAGAAAACAACATTTTTAGAAATAAATTGTTGAAAAAAAAACAACAGCAAAACAACTGAATAAAGTATATGTATTATTTCATGGTTCTAACATATGTAGTTGCCTACTGTTGAGTGACACTATTATTGCCTCAGCTAAAATCGATTTAACAAGTCTTTAACTGGCCTTGGAATACATTGAGTGTGTAGGTGCGCTGAGCTTGGGTGCGCGTGTGCGCGTGTGTATGTGTGTGCGGTATGTGTTTGTTCGCTGTATACATAATTATTATGATTCCTCTAATTTACCCGAGAAACGCGTATATATATATAAAGGGGTTATGGGTACTGAATACATATTTCTAAAAGAGAATAAACTAGGAATACAAAAATAAACATACCACGCAAGTGTTCTTCTGCATCGAAAATATTCCTAAGATACCGGTAGGAATGTAGAACTAGGTGAGGAAAATAAATAACAGCCATAAAAATCTAAATTACAAAAGTCAAATTAATTTTGATATATCTCCATATATGTAAAACAACACATGGTTTTTCTCTCTTAAATATTTGCTCTTACATTAAAAAGTATTACTAACAGTAAACAAATTTGTGTGGCCTCCGTCACTTTGTATGCCTCTCCACGATTACAGTTTTAATTTAAACAAAAATGCAAACCATTTTTTTTTGCGTGCACTGTGTAGTTTTCTCTAGACAGACACCAACACAATTACAGTTTAATACTGATTCGAGAATTAGCTAAATGAAATATAGTTTAGTTTTAATATTTGTTTCTCTTCTCAAACCAACCATTTTTAAAGGAATTGCATAGTTATCGAATCTGTCTGTGTAAAACCTCATGCCAAATTAAGTAAATTCTCCTAATCAGAATCGAATGGTTCGAAAGCGTTTTGGGCCTTAAGAGCGTTTAAGCAAGTTTTGAGTTCATTCAGTTTATTAGAAAATGTATTTGAAATAATTTCAGAAATTATGAAAGATTACAGAATTGTCAAATGTGGTTAATGTATACAATGACACAATATAAACAAAACGAAGGAGTTTCGACAGGGTTATTATGAACATTTACTAATTTCATCAAACTTTGGAAACACTTTTAAATTTCATTTTCAGAAGAACATTTTCTTTCCTTAGACCTTAACTGAACTTCAATTTGTGGAGCATATGCTGAATATGGATAATAAAGGCCTAAAATGTATTACAGTAAACCTCATACATGTATACTTAAAAACACATATATATATTGCAGGAGACGCTTAAATTCGACTAAATGACGAAATGCATGCTCATACAATGTGGATTGGAATACCCTTTTGTACAGTGGGTATAAAAAAGTGTACCGAAATTCGTTAAATCTATTTCATGATAAAAAGTTTTTTTTTAAATGTAATTCATAATATTTCTGCCAACAGCGATTGAGCACCATGGTCTTTAAAAAGTTTGACTCATTACGCGTGACTGTGAAATGGCGCAGCGGACAAGTAAGCACCTTTCTTAATACGCACTGTTTATCCTATAGCAATCATGCATGGTGGTGGGATTATGCAATAAGTCGTTGAAATTAATGTTCGCACATTTCACAGGGTAAGTTCCTTATGTTGATTTTTCCTGAGTTCTTGCGAAAATGTTAATCATGTATGGAAACAATGGCATACTCCGAAGAAGAAAAATTAAAATGGCGAGATACCAGAACACTTGCCCAAATTCCCATTGCGACATAGCCTAGTCCGGTGCCGAGGACCAATTCGAAAATGGCGACGGCGGCGCTCCCGATACCAAGGGAGAGCTGCAGCCAACCAGTCACTCTCCCGGTGGCTCCGTTAAAGTTCGGCGACACACCGCTCGACGAGTTAGGGTTCTGCACCGTGGTGGCATACCTTGCTGGAGCGGGCTGGGTGGGATCAAACGTGGCCTGCATATCAGAGGTAACTTGCTGTGTAAGGTAAGAAGGTTTTGTAAAAACCAAAATGTAAAACAAATTTTAAAACGAAAACCTTAGCGGTTTCAGGAGCTAAATTATACAATAAATTACCCTATCATATTAAAATGTGTAAGTCGCTGCAAAGTGTTCAAAGAATGTCAAAACTTTTCAGTTTCCCTTGTAAAATGATCTTTTCACGTTAATTTAACCTTTATTAATTACATTTCATTCATTTAGTTTTCTCAATTTGATAGTTGTATTTTTCCCCTTATAATTGTTAATGTGTGTTTTTTGTTACCTATGTTTAATCTTTCTTTGTTTTCCTTTCTTTTATCTATATGAATTTTAGTTAAATTATTGTATATGCCATGTATATTTTACCTTTGTATGTATGTTTTGAATTCATGTTTTTATTGTACATGTTTTTATGTGAATGCAGGGCTCTCCGGGAGAGCAGGTCCAGAAATGGACTTGAATGAGACCACCCTGTTGAAATAAAACTATAATAAAATAAAAAATAAAATAAAATAAAGACCGAACATGAGTTTTGAAGACCAATAATAGGGTTAAAAATACATTTTATAATAATAATAATAATAATCTTTTAAAGTCCACTCCAAATTGTATTAAGTTAAAACGAAAATGGATTTTTTTTTTTTGTTGGCCCAATTGATCGTGAGCCCGGCAGCCACTGAGCAGCGCCAGATCGACTTTGCTCTAACCCTAAAGTGACTCTCATACTCTGCCGTGTAGGCCTACCGTGTGCCACCGTGCGCGAAAATGTCTGCGGACGGTGGAGAACGGCGAGGGCACACGGTGGTTCGTTATCAAAGCGGGCAACACGTTAATAGGGCGTTGGCGCTTATTTACACCCGGTGAGACCCGGCGAAAGTTTTGGGCATGTTCAAAACTTTGGCTGGCTGGCACCGGCCGCAAGTAAACGGCAAGAGGACGGTGTTGAACGGTATGAGGACGGTATGAATACGTTATAAAAACGGTCACACGCAAAAAAAAATCCACCGTCTGCAACGGGTTGTAAGCGGGTTGTGAACGTGTCATGAACGTGTTGATACCGTGCCACCGTCTTCATAACGTATTCATACCGTCCTCATTACAGTGTTCATACCGGACTGCCAACGGGTGTTTCCAAAGCGGTACCGCCTGATTCTGACGGCGCCGCCTCCTTAACGCATGGGTAACATCCTGTTAACGCCTTGACGTTCCGATAACGTCCTATAACGGGTCCATAACGTGTCCTTACCTTCACAGTAGCGTCATATGAACGTGCCATTACCAACAAATCTAGTTTTGTCACCGTGTGCCAACGTTTGTCACTAATTATTGGGTATATATAGAGGGGTGTCGTCAGATGAGCTTTACTTTTTCTTGTCATGACGTCAGCAGTCCGGGGACTCGCTCACAGGACGCTCCGAGCGGTGAGGGGACGCTAAGTGACTGGTAGGTGGCTGCTACAAGCCTGGTGCAGACGTTCGAGACCCGGTATGGGCCCGGTATGGAAACGGCCAGAAGATGGCAATGAAACGGTGAAAAGATTAATTTTATGAATTTTGTTTTGCGGCCGGGGACAAGTTCGCTCAAAACCCAACGTTCTGGACTCTGTTGTTTTTTAAAAGCCCGGCAGGTGGACGGTAGGCCTACACGGCAGAGTGTGAGAGCTCCATTATTGTTGAACGCCAACCATGGGTAGCAGCACCTCCCGTCTTTTAACGTCTTTTGGTATGACGCGGCCGGGGTTCGAACCCACGACCTTCACGATTGTGCGGCGGACGCTCTACTGACTGAGCCAACACACCGGTACTTGTGTTTGCAATTTGAGGACTGTATGACAGTTTTCCCTGTGAACTACCACCTCCTTACAATCTTGACAAGGAGGAAAAGAGGCGAGAATTCCACAAGGTACAGGTTTGTGATGGGTACTCAAATAGCATTCAAAGGCAAAAATGAAATCGAATTTACAAAAGATTAAAAATCGACATTAGAATACAATATATTGTAAAAAATTGGTTAGATAGAATACCGCAATATGCATAGAAATATACATAGCAGGAATAACATTGCACACAACAAAATAAACAAGGAAATGGGAAAAGACTGGGTAATGAAAAGGACACAATGAGGACAAGATAAAGCTTGAAATAGAAGAAAAGGGAGAAATTTAGGTAAAGTAATCGAAAGAATTTAACACAGAACAATTACAATTCAGATTCATTGGCAGTACATTAACATTTATATGGTTTGGAGACATGTTTGGATCAAAATTGAAATTTAGAATAACAACATATTTTAAACCAATGGTGAGAGATATTAATTGGAACACCAAAATCTTGCTAGATAGTAAATGCACGTATTAAAATATCGCGCCCGCAACCTGTCCCTTCGTCGGTATGGTACACGTACATGCAATTGATTTGTTGTACGTTTTAGTAGGCTCCACGCCGGAGTTACATCTCAAAAATGGATACGAAAGTTTACACGCGCCAAAACCGTTAGGAAAACTAAAAATGAAGTTTAGGTTTCCAATCATAAGTATCTTGATAATCGGATAGGCGATCGGCTTGTAAAAGTCATGAGATTCCTGACTGACCTAAAGGTTTATAATTATGATTGCAGCATGAGCTGAATCCAGGATTTTGTTTCAGAATTTGAGGCAATGTTACCGAGTCACTTTAAAGAGGCAGAACTTTTTACCGTTTAAGGTCAACCCAGGGGCGGATCTAGCTTTTTGCTAAGGGGGGGGGGTTTGACCAAAATAATGACGATGCAGAGCATCGTCCACGAGCCGCGAAGCGGCGAGCCGATTTTTTGGGGGGTGTTTATTTGAACCCCGTAAGTGATGTTTTCCTGGCATCTATTAACACAATGGAGACCATAAAAAGCAGTGCATGATAACGTCTTTTTAAATCAAGTAACAGTTTAATACATAGTTATATCCAGAGTTATCATGTGTTTGGTTAAGTTACCAGATGAGTTGAATATCTTCTCACAATATTTGCACTTGAAAGGGTTTCTCTCCAGCGTGTGTTCTTTTTTCTTTCTTTTTTTCTTTCTTTTTTTATTTTTTTTTCCTTTTTTTTTTTTTTTTTTTTTTGGGGGGGGGGGCCGCCCAAGGGGGGGGGGGGGTTGCAACCCCCCAACCCCCCCCTGGATCCGCCACTGCAACCTAAAACACAACTGCATTAAATGGACCACAATTGATTATTTAACTTATTTGTTTATCTTTTCCCTTTGGAAAAACAATTAAGATATTTCACTAGCCTCGAAAAGAAAGAAAAAACATCGCCTACGGACTAAATAACATTTTAGTAAAAAAGGATTAACCATGAAAAGTGTTCAAACAAAAGACAGTGGTAACAATATATCATTTATAATGCCTCTGTCATTTTTACCACTGTGTGGGAAGTATAGAAAGCGGAGCTGTGCGGTTTAACAACAAAGGATTGAATGTAAATATCTCTAATTATATGGCGTTATAGCGCATTGCCATCGTAAAATGACGTATGCATTCATTGGCGACAAGAAATATGGTGCATATTTACTTGCATGCAAGGTGTAACCTTAGGTTTGAGAGGCGATGGAGATACTTGCCACCGCCACATATCAAGTAAAAATAAATAGACAAATATGTTCTTTTCATGTTTTTTCCTCTATTGCTCATAATTGGCCTTCCAAAGTATGTTTTTCTTGTTTGTTTGTTTTTTCTGTGATTTCCTTTGACATATTTTGGTTTAATGTATCGTTATAATTATTTGAACGTCTATTTACGAAAAGTAGCTAATTTCTCGGTGAAGAACAGTAAGACGAAATTTAACCCCGAGAAGACATAAAATTGATCGGTTACAAACACGCCAGTGCTCTTATTATTGTTATCGTACCCCTTACGGGGTTTCAAAATTACGGGGTTTCAAAATAGCCACAACAAAAATCGCCTCGCCGCTACGCGGCTCATGGACGATGCTCCACATGTAAGTAGATGCTAGTAAAACATGAACAAAAAAGTTAGTGATCACTACACCCTCCCCCCCCCCCCCCCCCCCCCCCCCACTGACCAAAATATTGGCCGGCACGATTTTCAAATTTCAAATTGATTTCAAAATTTGGGCCCCCACCCCTAAAAAAATCCTGGATCCGCGCCTGAGTACCGGTCAAGTCTTTGGTAATTGAATTATTTACAAATGTACCTAATTATACAAAATTCGCGACCTTTAATAAGTACTTATACAATAAGATTTTTAAAACTCATTGGAAGTACATATACTATACCAGAACGGAATAAGTATTGTTTTGTATAACAAATTTGATGATTTTTATTCATGATTAACAGAATATTAAATACTTAGTCGCATTTCGTTCTCTATATCCTCTCTTGCCAACGGTTATTATGATATATTGTGTACTTTCTGAGGATTATCTTGATCAGAGCCGTATCAAAATGGGGAGAACTAAACCAGATGTACAATTCGCATCCTCACCTTTAACATAACTGTGCATGTGTACCTAATATTTCCAAAAAGCCTACATACAGGGGCGTCGTTAGACCTTTTTCAGTGGGGGGGGGGGGGGTGTAGAGGCCAACGATTACCGACAAAATTAAATGTCCAATATCTACACATTTAACCCTATAAACCCGGGGCCGAAGGCTAAATTGTTTTTCCTATAGACGATCTGTAGTACTTGCGTATGCGCAAATGGTCAATTTCCACGACGACACAAATATACGAATTATTTCGTCAACTTAGTCAGCATTCATAGCTATTATGCAGGCGCGGAGCTAGGATCTTATTTTAGGGAGGGGCGGTAGTGAGCAAGCGAAGCGCGCTCATTAGGGGGTGTGGGTGATAGGCCTTCCGCGCGAAGCGCGAAAGCTTAGACGTTTCCTTAAATTATTAGGAAAAGAAGACGATTTATTGTACCGTTCTCGACTGTTAATCCTTGTCTGAATGAAGTTTTCCCCTCCTCCCGCGCGAAGCGAAAGCTTTGACGTTTCATTATAAGACTGTTAATCCTTGTCTGAATTCAGTTTCACCCCCTCCCGCGCGAAGCGCGGAAGTTTTGGCGTTTAATTAAATTATTAGAGAAAGTAGACGATTCGTTGAACCGTGCTCGACCCTTTATCCTTGTCTGAATGCAGTTTCTCCTCCCCCTCCCCCCCCCCCCCGCGCGAAGCGCGGAAGCTTTGACGTTTCATTCAATTATGACGATTCGGTGTTCTGTTCTCGACTCTTAATCCTTATCTGAATTCAGTTCTCCCCCTCCGCACAAGGCGCGGAAGTTTTGACGTTTAATTTAATTATTAGAGAAAGTAGACGATTCGTTGAACCGTGCTCGACTCTTAATCCTTGTCTGATTGAAGCTTCCCCTCCCACGCAAAGCGCGGAAGTTTTGTTTGAATTATTAGAGAAAGGAAACGATTCGTTGTACCGTTTTCGACTCTTGATAAGCCGTAATTGTCTGAATTCAGTTTCCCCATTAAGCGCGAAGCGCGGAATTTTTGGCGTTTCATCACAATATAGAGAAAGGAAGACGATTCGTCGTACCGTTTTCGATTCTTATTAGGCCCTATTTATCTTAATTCAGTTTCCCCCTCTCGTGCGAAGCGCGGAAGCTTTGACGTTTCCTTAAATTATTAGAGAAAGAAGAGGATTCGTTGTACCGTTTTCGACTCTTATTAAGCCCTATTCATCTGAATTCAGTTTCCCCTCTAAGTGAAGCGCGGAAGCTTTGATGTTTCACTAAAGTATTAGAGAAAGAAGAGGATTCGTTGTACCGTTTTCGACTCTTAATTAGCCCTCATTTTCTGAATTCAGTTCCCCCCTCTCGCGCGAAGCGCGGAAGCTTTGACGTTTCCTTAAATTATTAGAGACGATTCGTTGTATCGTTCTCGACTCGTCTAAGTTTTCCCCTTCGTGCGAAGCGCGGAATTTTTGGCGTTTCATCACAATATAGAGAAAGAAAGACGATTCGTTGTACCATTTTCGACTCTTATTAAGCCCTATTCATCTGAATTCAGTTTCCCTCTCTCGCGCGAAGCGCGGAAGCTCTGACGTTTCCTTAAATTATTAGTAAGAGAAGAGGATTCGTTGTACCGTTTTCTACTCTTAATAAGCCTTATTTGTCTGAATTCAGTTTCCCCCTCTCGCGCGAAGCGCGGAAGCTTTGACGTTTCCTTAAATTATTGGAGAAAGTAGACGATTCATTGAACCATGCTCGACTCTTAATCCTTGTCTGAATGAAGCTTCCCCTCCAGCGCAAAGCGCGGAAGTTTTGTTTGAATTATTAGAGAAAGGAAACGATTCGTTGTACCGTTTTCGACTCTTGATAAGCCGTAATTGTCCGAATTCAGTTTCCCCCTTCGCGCGAAGCGCGGAAGCTTTGACGTTTCCTTACATTGTTAGAGAACGTAGAGGAATTGTTGTACCGTTTTCGACTCATATTAAGCCCTATTCATCTTAATTCAGTTTCCCCTATCGCGCGAAGCGCGGAAGCTATGACGTTTCATTAAATTATTAGAGAAAGAAGAGGATTCGTTGTACCGTTTTCGACTCTTAATTAGCCCTCATTTTCCGAATTCCGTTTCCCCCTTTACGGCGAAAGCTTGTCGGCCGATCGACAATATACATCTCACCGTCTTATCTGTCATACCACTCTCAGATCGTTTGTATTAATGGTTGCAAATCAGTTGCTTTGCCTCTCTCTTGTGGAGTACCACAAGGTTCTGTGGGCGGGCCCACTCTTTTCTCAATTTATTTAATTGGATTGCGACAAGTTTTGTTACAACATAGCATAGATTATCATATTTATGCAACTTATGATTTCCTTCAATTCAGATCAAGCCGCTGCAGAACAAGCCGTTCATCGCCTTGAATCTTGCATGGCTGATGTTCTTGATTGGTTGCTCGCACGTTCCTTGAAATTAAATTTAGACAAATGTGAATTCCTTATATTTGGTTCTAAAGTACAGCTTAGTAAAGTTAATATCAATTGCATTTCATTTTCTGGCCACATAATTCACTTGTCACAAACGTGTCGCAATCTCGGTGTTATGTTTGACTCACATATGACAATGTCTAACCAAGTTCTTAATATTTGTAGATCAGTAAGGTACCAATTGCGTAATATCGGTTTTATTCGTAAATATTTGTCCAAGTCTGCTACCGAAAAATTAGTTCATGCTCTGATTTCCTCCCGTCTTGATTTTGGCAATGCCCTCCTAATCAATCTACCCCAGAATCTACTGTCCAAGCTCCAAAAGCTTCAAAACGCTGCAGCTCGTATTGTTTCTCTGACCACCAAGCGTACCCACATTTCCCCAGTTTTGCAGTCGCTACACTGGCTCCCAGTAAAAGATCGCATTGTTTTCAAAATTCTGTTGCTTACCTTTCATTGCGTTCACGGCTCTGCTCCTCAATACCTTATCTCTCTAATCCAAAACTACACTCCTGCAAGACCTCTACGCTCATCCACTTCCAATTTTCTTGTGACCCCCAAAATTACCAAAACGTGGGGGGAAAGATCATTTGCATACTCTAGTCCTAAATTATGGAATGGCCTTCCTGAAGACATACAAAAAATGTTTATCCTCTGATTCTTTCAAAACTCATCTCAAAACATTCCTTTTCAAGTCTTGATCGTTTTTCCTGTTTACACGCGCCTTGAGCACTTCACAGAGTGGATTTGGCGCGATATAAGTTACATTATTATTATTATTATTATTATATAGTACACGAGGATCGAGCAAGAATACCGACACAGCAACATATTTACCCGTGTCTTTCTTGCTCCCTCGACGAGACGACTCCACCCAACAACCCACTTCTCTCTTTTACTCCCACTCCTCCTCTCTCAGGCTCTTACCTCCCCCCCCCCTCTCTCCTCTCTTTCACTCCCCGTTTCTTTTCTTTCCCTTTTACTTTTTTTTCTTTTCTTTCTTTTTTTCTTTCTTTTTCTTTCTTTCCTCTCCTCCCTCTTTTTCTTTTTCTTTGTTCTCTTTTCTTTCCTTTCTTTTCCTTTCTTTCCTTTTTTTCCTTTCTTTCTTTTCCTCTCCTTTTTTTTTTCTTCTTTCCCTTTCCCTCTCTTTTTCCCCTCCCAGTTTTTTTCTTTTTTTCCCAACGGCAGCGCAATTTTACCGACAATATCCTGACAAGTGTGGGGGGGGGTGTCGCACCCCACACCCCCCCCCCTTTGGCGACGCCCCTGCCTACATACATGTACCCATCAACAAAATGGCGACTAAAAGTAGAATTACAAATGATAATGATCTCATAATTTAAATCATATCAGCAGTAGTAAGATAATACTTAATACTATTTCATTCAAAACATCCGCAATAAATTTTGCTGGTATTATTGCGCTGATATATAAAGAAACAGATAAAACTTACCTTAGGTGTCGCTTCAAACCAAGTCCTTTAATGACGATGTATAATCGCACAAAATGCAGTAGATATTATATATTATTATTTATGTGAGGCTTCCAAGTTGTACAATGAATCAGTGTATGCAATGTCTTTTGCGCACTACCCGGATGACTGACCAATATTGTTTTCGTATTGCTCAGTCATCCGGAAACTTCAACTAACGATAACGAAATCGATATCGATATTGAAGAAAAAAACATATTTACCGAGGTAAGTCAAATGTTGTTATTTCGCTAATCAGCCTGATATAGATAATAATAATAATAGTAATATATTGCTTTGTTTTCGTGTTATACAAGAATATATTTATCTCGCTATGGCAATATTGCACTCGTCTAAGACTCGTTCAATATTGTCATAGCTCAAGCAATATATTATTGTATCACACTCAAGGCCTTCCATTATTATATGACTTATACTGCTAGCGGTATTTACAGTAGAAAAATGGATCCCGGTTGTAGATGGAGTGAGTGGTTTTATACTGACGTATTCGAGCAAATATTTTGATGAAATGGAATGCATTGGGTAATGACGAATACACATTGGACGGATGATCAGTGTAGCGGGCGACCGACCTGCGGTAAATTCATCTTTCATAACATATTGATATATGATTCCGGATGTATCATATTCATCCCCATTTGGTTCGATTTCAAAATTCTATAGTAGAGGTTAATTTAATTGTTTACCGAGGGAGTTTGCAATCCGAACTCTCTGATTTACCACTACCGCGAGAATCGTGTATGTATGAAGTGTTGCAGTCGATGATCTTCTCCAGAACCCTCCCCCTCTTTCTCTCTCTCTCTCTCTCTCTCCCGCTTCCTTGTCTCCATTCCTCTGTCTTGATTGATCTCTCTTTCTCTCTTTTCGTCCCTCTCATTCTCGTATCCTCTATTGCCACCCTACATTTCCCTTTCTTTCTAGGTTCCTTCATGTCAGAGATTCCTGGTCTCTCTATCTCTCTCTCTCTATCTCTTTCCTTTCTCCCAGCTTGTCTCTCTGTCTTTCCCTCAATTGCTCTGTCTTTCTTGGTCTCGATCCACTCTCTCTCTCTCTCTCTTTTCTCTCCCTCTCTCTCTCTCTCTCTCTTTCCTCCCCCTCTCTCTCTCTCTCTCTTTCTCCCTATCTTTCTCCCTCTAATCCCTCATCCTAGTTTTTTTCTTGCAATTTGTCTGTCTTCCTTGGTGTCTCTCTCTCTCTCTCACTCTTTCCTGATTTCTCCCTCTCTTTTCCTTGATTCCCCTGTCTCTCTTAGTGTCCCTATTTCTCTCTTTTCCCTCTTTTTCTGTCTTTCTCTTCATTCCTCTGTCTTTTTTTGGCTCTCTCTCTCTCTCTCTCTATCTTTGTCCCTCTCGTTTTCTTATCCTCTAGTTCTATCTTTCATTCCTTTTTTTTCTTTCTTGTTTTGTGAGTATGTCTCTGTCCCTCTCCTTCTCTCATCCTCTTTTTCTTCCCTCCATTCAGCGGCGGATGCCCCCCGGCCCCCTCCCCTAGGAAAAAGACGTGTAAAACATGTTAATGTTTACCTTTATTTGTTAATAAAGAAAAGCGCCCTCACCTGGTGCTCCAGGGGAGGGGGGCGATTTTCACATTTTCGGGGGCAAAAATAAATAAATTAGTGCTCCTTACCCCCCTTTCTCTTCTTTCCTCTGTCTTTTTTGGTCTCTCTCTCTCTCTCTCTCTCTCTATCTTTGTCCCTCTCGTTTTCTTATCCTCTAGTTCTATCTTCCATTCCTTTTTTTTTCTTCTTGTTTTGTGAGTATGTCTCTGTCCCTCTCCTTCTCTCATCCTCTTTTTCTTCCCTCCATTAAGCGGCGGATGCCCCCCGGCCCCCTCCCCTAGGAAAAAGACGTGTAAAAACATGTTAATGTTTACCTTTATTTGTAAATAAAGAAAAGCCCCCTCACCTGGTGCTCAAGGGGAGGGGGGCGATTTTCACATTTTCGGGGGCAAAAATAAATAAATTAGTGCTCCTTAACTAGAGGATAATGTTTTAGTCTCTCTCTCTCTCTCTACCTTTGTCCCTCTCGTTTTCTTATCTTCTAGCTCTATCTTTCATTCCTTTTTTCTTTTTTTTTCTTGTTTTGTGAGTATGTCTCTTTCCCTCTCCTTCTCTCGTCCTCTTTTTCTTCCCTCCATTCAGCGGCGGATGCCCACCGGCCTCCTCCCCTGGGAAAAAGACGTGTAAAAACATGTTAATGTTTACCTTTATTTGTTAATAAAGAAAAGCCCCCTCACCTGGTGCTCAAGGGGGGGGGGGGCGATTTTCACATTTTCGGGGGCAAAAATAAATAAATTAGTGCTCCTTACACCCCCTCCCCCCCCCCCCCCATTCACCGGCTGGCTGTTTCGTCGCTCATTAATTTCTCACGAAGTGGGCCCTCTCTTTGGCCCCCTCTCCTGCCGCCGACTGGATCCACCCCTGCCTCCATTTCCCTCTCTTCAAAGACGTCTGCTCTCTCTCTCTCTCTCTCTCTCTCTCCCTCCCTCTATCTCCCCCTCTCTCTCTCCCTCTCTCTATCTCTCCTTGGTCAAGTTAGTGATGACTGGTTGATACAAAATGATCAAAATCTAAAAGTTTATTGTACAGATAATACGTTTACCGCAGGCTGTACCTTAGTGAATGATACAACAAGCATTATAATGTATATCAGATATGTTGCATTAAGCTCGAGAATATTACACGAGTCGGAGACGAGTGCAAATATTAGCAAGCTGAGTGCAATATCTGATATACCACGAAACGAAGCCATTATCATTATTTTTTATCATTATACATTTAAAATTGAACTACAGTGAAACTTAAAAGAATGAAAAAGATCACCTTTTTCATAAATGTTTATATTCTAAAAACAGTTCTATGAAATAAAGATTTGAAGTAATGAAGCTTTAGATTTAACAGCTGCTCAAATATTTCATCTACACAAAAATCAAATATGAAATGTGTCTCTTACAATACGCGCCTTGTAAGATTTGCGAATTCAGCAAAATAATTATACAAAGTCTCAAAAAAGATATTTCAGAAAGTAGAACAACGATAATTCATTGACGGTTTTGTAAATAAATGCTTTCGTATTTAGTTCCGAAAGACAACGATTCTACACAGTAAAAACGCTGGTTCAAAAAGTGATGTTCACTTACTCTTGTACACTATCTTAAACAACAGTTGAACAAATTGTAAACAATGTTGCTCGAAACGAAAGTAATTTTGTTAAACATTCGCTGTTTAAAATGTAATGACTGCTATATTTACTATACTAGAGCTTTTAGACAGTGTTGTTTACATATGACCTCATGTGTCACGTGCCACTAGTGTGCGCTGGCTGAAAGCTTTATTTCACATCATGGCCTACCAAGCTACCTACGCGCTTCTAAGTGACTGGGGATTCAATGGCTTAATTGAAATCACTTTTCTATTAACCAATTTGAAGTTTTTAACTTATAGCGTAAGTTCACAGTTAACATTTTCAGTATCTGCACGCAAATATCAGAATAAAAGTAGACTTAAAATCGTCGCGTCATGCAGTGCGGCACTGATCGCGCACTCGGTTATAACGTGTGCTAATTTCCTTGCCATAGAGATTGCATGCATCCCTATTATGCAGTTTATACGTGCGTGCATGCGTGCTCATGGAAAATGGGCACTTTTTTGGCGCTAATTCATAATTTGCAGATTTACCCTACCATATTGTTAGTCTTCATATACCTATATAGAGACCCAGATTTAGTGGTGCACTTATGTAGTAGTAGTAGTAATAGAATGGTTTTTGTTAGACAACTTCAAAATGGTAGCCCGAAAGCTAAATTACATTGCAAGTTTTACAAGTATTAAAAAGCATTTCAACAAAACTAAGATATAGACAAGTACACATAATACACAGTCGGGTAGATCATAACTAATTACATATTCCCTACTTGCAAACAAATTGATGATACAAATAGAATAGATTCGGCATTATTATTATTTCTGTAATCATTGTTAAGTGAGGAATATTCATATTTTAAATAGAAATTGAGGCTGATTAATTGAGTTATAACAAGTAAGTACTGAAGATTTGTTTAATTTCGAACCGTAATGCACATTGAATGTCTATGAAGCTACACAATATATAAGGATTTATCATAGAAACATGATTAAACAGTTACCGAAAGAGAGAGAAAAGGTCAGGGAGAGAACGATGTAGAGAGAGAGAGTTAAGTTAGAAAGAAAAACAGGAAGACATGCGGAAGATGGGAGAGGGAGTGAGAGATAGGGAGAGGTGGAATGAGAAGAATGGAACAGTTGGAACTGTGAAGACATGGGGGAGCGGAATGATGATGAAAGTAAGACGACAAGGAAAAGGCGATTAGAAAGAAATTACTAAGTAAATTACAAAGTTTCCCTTACAGAGAAAAACAGTACAATTACCAATTATACATTACTAAGATAATAACAGAATATATGCGTAAAAACTTTAAATATGTAAAGACATAGAATGTGCATGGGAACGTGCGTAACTATAAGAGAGATATTCACTAATTAATCAGTTAGACAGTTAAAAACACAAGTTTATCCATTCATTACAATGTGGATTACATGCACCAATCTTTATGAATTGATGGGTATAAAGTTGATCAGTATTAAAAGCTACAGAAGGCATACGATTTAAATAAGAGGTGTGGAATCGGCAGGAATCAGGGGAATTTATGCGTTGTTTAGTAACCTGGTGAGATATGGGACTGGGCTTTTCCTGTAACGTTCTGTTTTGGACTTAGGTTCTATACAGATACATGATTTCCGTGTGTTTCTTGTGCTGGCGTTTAGTTTAAACCAGTCTGATTGGTCGGATTTTAGTGCTTTCAGGGCAAACTTGAGACATAGCTCTTCTCGGCGAGCATGGAGAGTTTGAAGCTTGGTCATTGATAGGGCATTTGAATAGGATATGTAATATCTACCTAGTATAATTCTTAATGCCCGTTTTTGAACATTTTCGATCTTGTGGGACTGGGCGATAGTCAATGCTCCGTTCCAGGCAGGGCAGGCATACTCGAGGAGTGGTCTTACAAATCCTATGTAAACTGTAACGAGGTCGTTGGTGGGGAGATAGAAGGCTTTCAGGGATCTAAACATGAAAATGCGGCGGTTAGCGCCGTATCCGAAACCTGTACATTCCACTTCAAGGTGTCTTCAATGGTTACTCCAAGGATTTTCACACTGCTAACCTCGTTCAGGGGGACGTTATCAATAAGTACTCCTAGTGAGGGTAGTTAGGCTTTACTGAAGGACAATCGCATGATTGAACACTTCTTGGTGTTGAGTTTAACCAAGAAGTTACTAGTTATTGCTCTGGCACCAATCTTCTAGAGTGGATAGTGAACGGGAGATGTCACGTGGCAGGTTGCGTGCATCATGGGAGGCGGCAATGGACATGTCGTCAACGTACTTCCATGCAGTGACTCACTGATGAAGAATCACGCATTACATCATCAATAAGGGCCAAGAATACAACAGGACCTAGGCGTGTGCCTTGTGGGACGCCAGCATGAATCTTCTTCCAGGGTGAAAGTGAACCATGGTAACGAACACACAGGTTTGGCGGTCGGTCAGAAAATCGCAGATCCAAGGCAGAATCGAAAGGCGGGCACCAAGATCAATAAGCTTCTTAATCGCTTCTTAATCGAATGCCTTGCTGAAGTCGGTGCATACAACGGTAGTGGCAGTTCTTGGTGCCTCATCTGATTTAGCAAGGTAGTTGATTAGGTCGACGATGCAAATGGTAGTTGAGAGGCCCGGTCTGCTTCCGTATTGGTGTTTGTCCAAATGAGGGTTAATGTCGCAAAACAGAAGCTTGGGTATAAAGTGGACGGTGAGGGATATAGGCCTCAATTTATCCAAAGTTGCAGATGTAGGACCTTTAGGGATGGGGACAATATTGCCTGTTTCCACTGGGTTGGGACCTTGTTATGTTGATAGGATGCATTTAGTATCCCTGACAGGGGAATTGAAAGTTCGCAAGCAAATTCCCGAACGAGGCGTCCCATATTGCTCCGTTTAGTCTCATTTCACAACGCCCCCTATCGTCAGAGCATGGTCAGAGTCAGCAGCCTAACATGTTAGCCTACGTTTTTTTTTTAAATCGTTAAAAATTCATTTTTTGTTTAAACGAAAAGCACATCCACCCCGACGTACGTTACCACTAGCTCTTTCATTGGAGCCCTCATGTCTCATTGACTTTTGAAAGTTCACCCACCGTAATTTTTCAAAATAGGTTGCAAGCTCGTCATTGCCTATAATACACATGTGAAACAAGTCTAACTTTGGACTCAGTTTCCCAAGCGATTTGAAGATTATAGGTCGAGCACACGAAACATAAAAAGCATGAATTATCAAAGATCACTTCTGCCTATTTCATTATGTCCATTTCATCCAACCCCCCACCGTAATTTTTCAATTTAGTAAAAGCAAACATTTAGCCGAGGTAAGCAAAAACATGAATATTCATGACACACCATGGACTATTCGGTTATTAACAGAGGGGTGCAATCGGTCATCACGTCAAACTCCCCTAATTGCCTCCAAGTATTTCATATAATTATATAGTTTGGTATGTTTCTTTTACTCACTCATGAATTGTTAAATATCAATGATGGTTTAAAGAAATGTAAAAGAAATATTAGTTGATATTTATTAACAAAGTAATTTATATTTAGCAAAGCAATCTCACATACAAAATTACTATCAAGTGTCGTCTGCTACGCCGATTGTCGCCTGCTTCGTTAAAGGCACATATTTATCGTTACACTGTAAGGTATACCAGGGAGATTTGTATGTTCCTGCAGTACAACGTATAGCAGGAAAATGTTGTATATGCGGATCCTTTTAATGATTACGTAATGGAAGTGGCGAGAATACACCCGACGGCGCGGTGGCCTGTACTTATAGCGCGCGAACACATCACACCCAATGGCATACACCCGGTACCCTGCAACACAGTGGAACATTCTAAGAAATTAAAAAATTATCTACAAAATGGACCTCTTGAATCATCTGAGGAGTAACTTACCCTATTCTGATGACTTCAATGAATGTCAAGATAACAATGGCTGCTTTTCCATCCAAAAATAAAACTAGTTTGCAATTAGAAATAGTCAATTTCTCGATAATTTCACAAAATATATTTGCCGCCGCATTCAATATGACGTCATTGACAGCTGATTGGCTAGTTTGGTAATGACGTCGAACGAGCAATGTTTGTGCTGCAGTGATCGAGCGAGCGAAAATGAGACAATCGGAGCAATATGAGGAATGCCGTCAGGGCCGCTTGACTTGCCAGGCTTGATCTTCTTCAATTCCTTCATGACTTCCCACGGTTGAACATGTGGGGGCGGTGTTGGGGCTGGCAGGTATGATGGTAGGTCTCTCAAATGTAGTTCGGTGATATCAGCGTTAACATTTGCAAACAATTTATTAATGGCGGTAGCAATTTTCACTGGGTCATTGTCTTCAACAGTCGGAACTCGGATTATGTCTGCTTGCGAATTTTAATCACCAGACATGACTTTAATGTTCTTGTACCAAGATGAGGGGTTATCGCTCTTAAGATTTTGGATACGATCACGATAGAAAAAGCGTTTTGCTCTAGAGATTTCGCGAAGGACTTGATTGCGAAGAGATTTTCAAGCTCCTTCAGAGTTGTTGCTGAATGCTATTTGTCTTTGGTTAATAAGCTCTTTCGTACACAGTTAAAATTTTAGTGAACATGTTGTTTAAAAGTTTAAACAACTTTGGATTAACGGGTGACCTGATCTAAGAGTTGTTTAAAATGTTAAGCAACTCGAGTTGTTTAAAGTTTAAACACTTAGTTGATCAACATTTTGAACAACTTGTTTAAAATCACAATTTAAACAACCGGTGTTGTTTAAAGACGGTTGTTTAAAAAGGAGCTGTTGTTCAGTGGGGGTTGTTTACACCAACTGGGTTGTTTAAAGAAAGTTGTTTAAAAAGGAGCTGTTGTTCAGTGGGGGTTGTTTACACCAACTGGGTTGTTTAAAGAAAGTTGTTTAAAAAGGAGCTGTTGTTAACTCATAGCCTGCCATGAGGCTGCGTGCACGCTATTGTTACGCTGCTTCTTGCATGCTAGCAAACATTCGTAATAGCAGTTATTGTTCATGCCCATTGGACTGTGCCTAGTGTTTTGCACGCGCTATTGTTAGTACCATCGCGTTAATCCGATTATCTCGTTATAAATCTGGCACTGGGGGGATTAGCCCTGTGGCAGGATAAGAGTTAAATAATAATAATAATATTGGATTCTTATATAGCGCACCTATCGACCTTGCAAGGTCCTCAATGCGCTCAACATTACCCGGCTATGCTAGGCTGCCAAAGGACATTAGTGCCGCGGCGGGACTCGAACCGTGGACCTTGTGATCGACAGTCATGCGACGTTTCCACTCGTCCACGACACCTCTACAGCTTGTTCGGCCATGATGTGAAACAAAGTTTTTAGCCAACGCGCACGTGACGTCATATGTAAACAACACTGTCTAAAAGCTCTCGTATAGTAAATATAGCAGTCATTAAAGTTTAAACAGCGAATGTTTAACAAAATTACTTTCGTTTCGAGCAACATTGTTTACAATGTGTTCAACTGTTGTTTAAGATAGTGTACAACTGTAAGTGAACATCACTTTTTTAAGCAGCGTTTTTACTGTGTACGGGGCGTTATCCAAGGCTTGTCAGTCGGGTGGAGTTTAATTGACTCTGTTGGGAAGTGCACATCCACCTTTGATTGCAGCGTTTGGTAGAAGTGATCGCACATGGCTTGCGGCTGAGACTCGGCAAGAACATCTCGCCAGTCGTTGTGAGTTATCCACTCACCAAAAGCTCTTATGTCCGAGTCTTTCATTGGTCGGACAATCCGTTTTTTAGCCTTTTTGCGTGGTCTATTATTGACTTCTTTGGGTAGCCAGATTACAATGTTGTTGTCGGCAAGGCCAATGGGGGATAACAAAGATGGTTCTTGGTAAAAGGGATCGAGATTGCTTATGATTTGGTCTAAGATCGCGTTACCTCTTGTCGGGGTCCGGACAACTTGTTTCATGTGACATCCACTGAGGAGTTGGGAAATGTCCATGCGATTCAAATCACCGAGGATTACAACACCGGCATAGGGATGCGCAGTTTTGATGATGTCAACACTCCGAATGAGATACTGTATTAGATCGCACTCATTGGCGTTTCCTGCGGGTGAATAAACTGCACCGAAGTAGATACTGCTGAGACGACGCGGTAATCGATGAGGTCGAAAATGGGCCCATACAACTTCGTGCTCATCTGGAACTGGAATAATAGTCCAGTTTATTCAGAGTATCAATCCCAAAGTATACCCCATTATACAACCCTTTTGTTGTAAACGACCCCCACTGAACAACAGCTCCTATTTGAACAACTTTCTTTAAACAACCCAGTTGGTATAAACAACCCCCACTGAACAACAGCTCCTTTTTAAACAACTTTCTTTAAACAACCCAGTTGGTGTAAACAACCCCCACTGAACAACCGCTCCTTTTTAAACAACCGTCTTTAAACAACACCGGTTGTTTAAATTGTGATTTTAAACAAGTTGTTCAAAATGTTGATCAACTAAGTGTTTAAACTTTAAACAACTCGAGATGCTTAACATTTTAAACAACTCTCAGATCAGGTCACCCGTTAATCCGAGGTTGTTTAAACTTTTAAACAACTTGTTCACCAAAAAATTAATTGTGTAAAAGAAATTGATATTATACAGAATAGAGTTGTAGACTACATAATGGCGCGTTTTAACGGTT
Organism: Strongylocentrotus droebachiensis; assembly: GCA_035222895.1. Taxonomy (NCBI): domain Eukaryota; kingdom Metazoa; phylum Echinodermata; class Echinoidea; order Camarodonta; family Strongylocentrotidae; genus Strongylocentrotus; species Strongylocentrotus droebachiensis. The sequence goes on along the minus strand of JAVYIG010004353.1, from coordinate 110,851 downwards.
TTAATCTATATCGAAGTTAAATAAATCTTTCTTCAATTTATTTTATTACAATTTCAAATGTTCTTGTTGGGTTCTCTTAATTAACATTTTGATGATTTATAAAGCAGTTGGGGAATATCAGCCCATTTAGTTCAAATGCAGTATGCATATCTTTTCGTCTACAAGTTGGCTGGTTACATATTTTTCGCACTGTGACATTCAGCTGTTTTATGCTGTTAATGTTGTTTGTTGTTGATATCTTTGTTCTTTAAACAGATTTTTCTGTGCAGTCATCAAGAGTAGTCAATTGTAGACCAGCCGCCTAATGAATAGTAACAAAAGGCTTCTCTATTTCTCACGTTGGGTGGAATGATGGGGGGGGGGGATTTCAGCTTCACGTAATGAATAGAGGACACTTATTTTACTTCCATACCACATATTTTGTTTAATATAGTTTGCTATGTTATATTATTTAAGCCACCCCCTTGCTAGAATAATTAGTAATTTATTGTTTTCATCATCAAGCATTAGTTTCACGTGACTTTAATTTAATGATCCTGTCAGGATAACATTTTTTGTGTGGACTTTATCTATCAAAATAGATCAGCCATTATTTTAGTTTTTTTTCCCTTCATCTGCTATCTTTTAATTACCAATTGAAGAAATTAGAAAAGAATGATTTAAAATTATAATTACTGTATTACGGCTAACAATCGAAACAACTCTCTTTAGAATATTCAAAATTTCGTGAGGATGATCTACTTTTTCTCTGAATATCCGTGTGTCTCATATTAAGCTTGCATTTTATTTATCAAGAATTTAGCTATTGGTTTTTATTCCCAATATAAGTATTTAGATATCAAGGTATCTTTATTATTAAGACTTGACTACTTGACTACTATTTTAAAAGGTGTTTTAAGACACCTAATAATTACAAATTTTTCACACCTAAATATCACGGATTCACAGCTTAGATTGGTAATCAGCTTGAGCCACGTGATCATAACCAAGAAAGTTATGGTATTTTTGAAACCATTTAAAAAGGTGCTTTAAGGTACCTAATAATTACAAATTTTTCACACCTAAAAATCACGGATGCCCAGCTTAGATTAATAATCCGTTCGAGTCACGAGACCATTACCACGGAACTTATGGCAACCTTGACTACCATTTTTTAAAGGTGTTTTAAGACACCTAATAATTACTAATTTTTCACACCTTAATATCACGGATTCACAGCTTAGATCAGTAATCAGTTTTAGCCACGTGATCATCACCAAGAAAGTCGTGGTAACTTTGAAACCATTTAAAAAGGTGTTTTAAGACACCTAATAATTACTAATTTTTGACACCTAAAAATCACGGATGCCCAGCTTGTGAAACCAATCGATAAAGGTGCTTAAAAGACCAAATATTTACTTATTTATCACCACCATCGGTTAACGGACAAAAAACTCGTTGCTTAGTCAAGTGGTTATTTGGTCATAAACACTTGATTTACAGAGGTAAGTGGAATCACGTTACTCCAGTCGCGTGATAAATTGGTGGTTTTTAGGTTAGATGAAAAAAAACTCGTTGCTTGGTCAAGTGGTTATTTGGTCATAAACACTTGATTTACAGAGGTAAGTGGAATCACGTAACTCCAGTTACTTTTTAGTGTTCTGTTTATTGGGCGGGGCACCCAGAGCTTGGTAATGCGGGTCATCTGGAGCTTGGTTGTACGGGTCAGCAGGAGCCTGGTTGTACGGGGCACCAGGAGCCTGGTTGTTCGGGGCAGCAGGAGCCTGGTTGTACGGGGCACCGGGAGCCTGGTTGTACGGGGCACCAGGAGCCTGGTTGTACGGGGCACCAGGAGCCTGGTTGTACGGGGCACCAGGAGCTTGGGCACCAGGAGCCTGGTTGTACGGGGCACCAGGAGCCTGGTTGTACGGGGCACCAGGGAGCTGGAGCAACAGGCTGGCCAGCAGGAGGATACGCCTGCTGAACGTTGTATCCGGGAGGGAGCTGAACGATTCCCGCCGGCTGAGTGTACTGGCCTGCGTAGAGACAATGAAAATTCAAGGAATTAGTAGTATAATTTCCCTTTTTACATCCATAAATCGCGATTAATAAACTGATTGTATAGTGCAGAGTAACATTGAAATTCAAAGAAAGTGAACGGAAGTTCAATCAAGTTATCGATAAGGGCAAAAAAAAAATTGTTTGGTTGTCCTCGATTGCTTTTTTTTCTTCTTTTTTTAACTTAATTTTTTGTGTGTCTTTTTTAGATATTTTTTTTCCCCCATATTTTTTTTTTGTTTATATTTTTTTTTCCATAAAAAAAAAAATCATTGGGATTGTCAAGCATTTAAACAACAAAGTCTATAAAACACTTTAATATGGTAAACGTCTAGTTTAATGTACAATGAATATCAAGACCAACACAGAAAGTATTTTGGGCTTTGAAATACAGCACCTTTTAAATCTCCATTGTACCATTATAGCTACTTGCGCCCTCTATGTAGCAAACAATGACTAATCGGTGACCATTGGTCCCCCATGATCCTCTTTATCTTATATTAACTGAGAGCTGATTTGATGAGATAACCACCTGTCCAGTGACCTTGCAGGGTAGTCTAATCCCTACTGTAAACTAGTACAGATGGGCTTTAAAATGAGTTTAAGAATGCTCAGAACCTGATTTAAATGAACGGCATTTTGACATAGACAATTAATAGTTTAATAAATACCTAATTGCGTACTGAAAAGACCAAACTGGCAACGAGACGCATTTTGATCCTTGCAAATGCATATAATGGTATGTTAGACATTTAAGATTGCTCCCCCCCCCCCCCCAACCCCCCCCCCCCCCCCAAAAAAAAGACAAAAAAAGAAAAATGAATTAAAAAAAATATATATATTTAAAAAAAAAAAAAAAAAAATACGAGCGGCCCGAAAATGACGAGCGGGCGGTCGAGGACAACCAAAGGTTTTTTTTGTTTGGGCCTAATGAAGCGTATTCATAAAAAATTAAGCACATTCATCCAGAATATTAACCATAACTGTTTAGTATTATAATATTATCACTCAAACTTTTTGTACATGTATGTGGACAAGTTCAAGGTTTTGTTTCCGACACGTTACCGACCACATTTCAAAGATTGTCATCAGTTTACAACAAATTTAGTCGAGATCTGACAAGTAATCAAGTAGAATTAATAATTTCAGTATTTATTATGTGGGTTTTTTTTAATACCATAAAGCTTAATGACAAATGAGACAGAGAATTACACTTGCTAACATTTCACACACTAGAATCTAGCATTTAATGATAAAAAGGTATAATAAAACATTTTCCCCATCCCCCCCCCCCAAATAAAAAAGACATACCGAAAACTGGAAACAAAACTATTTAGTACGTTCTTCTATATCTAAATTCATAATGAGTGTTCTTTGATTCTTAATACTACCGAAAACCATAATTTCTTTTCAGAACAGTTTCAGTGGATCGCTATATACATGTATCAGTGTGTTTGAAATATATTGTATTAATCATTTCAGCTAGTGGACCACTTCAAAAATCGCATGGTTTAAACACTATTTAATTAGGCTCTGATATTGCTAGTATCACAGTCTATTCTTCCTACCATTCCTTTCTATATGAACTAATTAATGAAAATACCATGTCTGTTACCAAATAACTATAGATTAAAGTTGAAACAAAAACACAAACAATTGATATTTACATACCGGTTGTCACAACCATCGGAATGTTCTGGTGGGTGTACTGCAAAGGAAATTGAAACAAGTACAAATAAATGTAAGATACAAACCAAATGAAATAAACAATGATAATAGCAATAGACCTGTTCTTCTTTTGTATATTTTACAAAACATGTGATCAACTAATACTCTGTTGGACAGCATTATTCTGGCTTCACATCCTGTAGCTGTAGCGTACATTATGTGATCATGGCAATGAATACATTTATCAGAAACCCATTACTTCAGCTTGATTAAGAGTAGCAAATGTATATTTATGTCTTGCCACATGCCATTGGTGCCATGTAGGGGCAATCATATCAATTTGCAAATGATGTCCTTTGACAGTATTAAATGTCTGTTGTGCCATGCGAGGGCTCGTACCTACGACCTTCGAGGGTTCGTAGTTCCAGTGAAGTCATACTACTTGATTGCTATTATACTAAAAAATGGAAACAAAAAACACTATGATATTTTTGTATTAATCAATCTACCGATCTATCTTTTTAAATAGGGTCGTGTTAAATATCTGGTTAAAGAAGCGTCTCTGCGAAGTTTTGAACGGAACGGGTTTTAAGGGGATGATGTTGACTAAAGTTGACCAATTCCTGAAATCTTCTGACAAGCAGAGCAAAACGACAACAACAAATCCCGGCCATTCAAAGCCTTTTGCAATTGGCATACAGCCTTAAATAAATTTAGAAGGGGTGGCAACACCCCCGTGCCATCTCGACCTTTGCTCCCTATAGGGAGCTTCTGTTAAACCAAAGGAGCTGAAATTCACATGTAATGGAAATAAACTGAGATCACCTACAAATATAAGTGGTTGTATTTCTCTTGTGACAATGGATTCCAACATTTTGAGGTTTGATTTTCCACTTTAAAGGAAATGAAAAATAAGATGACTCTCTACAAAAGAGAGTCGCTGTCTACCCCTGTATATTTAGGGGTTATAGAACAAATAACTCACCATAGTGGTGGTTGTTGGTGAAGACGAGTGACAACAGGCCATGCCACCACAGCAGTAGGCTGAAGCTACAATGGCTACCACCATTTCGAACAGTCCAAGGATGGTCAACAGAGAGTCGGTTGCGGTGCCTCCTTCCTGTTAATCGAATTCGAATATTTTAATTATTTATTAATTTATCTATTTATCTACCCATACATTTATTGATTTATTCATCATTTACCTATTTATTAACTTATATTTTTATTGTTTCATTTATTTATTCTTTCATTCATGCGTTCATTCATTCATCCATTCAGTATATATATTCATATATGAATAATTATTTATTTATATATTTATTCATTCATGTATTGAAACATTTATTCATAATAAAAAATCAAATCAGAAAAAGTTGAATCACTAGAAATTTAAGAAAGTCTATAAATGCATATGGAAACAAATGCAATAGCCAATGAAAATCATAATAAAACTTAATTTAGATTATAATACTGAAAAGTGGAGAGAAGGATGATGGAAGAAATGTAAAAGAATATTAGTTAAATATTATTGCGTTGCTAATTTTGTATGCAGTTATTATTTTGTGTAATGCTTTTTACAATGTTCATTATAATCTGTTTTTATGTCAAAGATTTGTAAAAAAATCGTGCAATTCAGCCTTTGGGCTGCAATGTGAATTTTGAATAAATAAACCATTATACATTAACAAAAACCTGGCTAAAAAAACGAACGTTTTTTTATGTAAAAACATTTATTCATTTAATGATAATACTGTTTCCAAATATTGGTTAGAATTATTGATTAGTTCTGCAATCTACACAAATATGTTCAGCCGGACAAATATGTATTCCCTTAAACAGATTGTTGTCATTTTAAAACTTTAAGTTCCTCTTTGTTTTTTAAAAATTGAATAAAGATCAGATCAATCAGTAAATTATCGGCAAAATAATTTCTATGAAATATTAATCACTAAACTAACTATCCAATATTTATGGGGTAAAGCTTTTCAAAAAATATCCAAAAACAACGCTTTGCTTGGAATTTCTGATCAGAGGAAAATTCATAGCAAAGTTTGTAAAGCTAAATTTCTTGATCTGTGTTTAACCATCGTAGGGATATCCAAACTGGGAAAATATAATAGATCAACATTTCAGTGATCATTCGACTTTTAGCAACACTATTTTAAAGCTTTGAACAATACGGGATCTGGCACGATTTCATCAAAAAAAACTTCGTACTGGTAATGCAATATCGTTGAAAAAACTGTTACAAGCAGCAGTTTTCTTAAAGATTGAATATGATGTTAAAGCGAACCGTTGTCAGTTTATAGATTATCAGTTTTGAAAATCGTCGAAATCAAAACAATACGGACTGAAAAGCACGAAAATCGATCGACACTGATGGGGGTAACAAGGACATAAAACATTTCTTCTAAAGAATCATAGAGATAGATCAATAATGTTCTGAGAGGACAGCAAGTTATATATCAAGAATAAACCATATTGTAACAATCATTTTATGGAAGGACGTAAGGTTTAATGGGCAACATGCAGTCTGTATACGTACCACTATTCCTGGTCTAAGGTAGCCATATCTATAGTAATAGCGATATTCACTGGTGAGTACTGCCCTTATGGCACCAACAATTATTTGAGCGAAGGCAACATTTGCCGTGATGATACTCATCGTAAGATAACCGATGATCTAAGAAAACAACGTTTTAGAAATAAATTGTTGAAGAAAACAAAAACTGCAAACAAATGAATAAAGTATATATTAGCGGAACCGATGTATTATTTCATGGTTGTAACATATGTAGTTGGCTATTGTTGGGTGACACTTTCATTTCCTCAGCTAAAATCGATTTTACAAGTTTTTAACTGGCCTTGGAATACATTGAGTGTGTGGGTGCGCTGGGCTCGGATGCGCGCGTGTGCGTGTGTATGTGTGTGTGCGGTATGTTTAGGTTCGTTGTATACAAGGAATGAGCCCTCGAATTTACACAAGAAACGCGTATTTGTAATGGGGTTATGGGTAATGAATACATATTTCTAAATGAGACTAAAGGAAAACAAAAACATACATACCACACAAGTGTTCTTCTGCATCGAACATATTCCTAAGATTCCGGTAGGAATGTAGAACTAGGGGAGGAGAATAAATAACAGCCATTAAAATCAAAATTAAAAAAATTCAACTGAATTTTGATATATCTCCATGTATGCTAAACAACTCATGGTTTTTCTCTCTTAAAGATTTGCAAGTCTTTTGTAGCGTGCACCGCGTATTTATATCTAGACAGACAAACGGACAGCTAGAAACAGAAGAGAATGGAAATGTTATGAGGAGGGCTTTGTCCAACGTCTGGATGAATTATAGCCTGATAGATAGATAGATAGACCAGTTACAGTTTAATACTGATTTGGGAATTAGCTAAATGAAATATAGTCTAGTTTTAACAAATTTTAAAATCATGGTCATGATTTAAAAGTCGTTATCTTTCTTACCTGTTTCGTTACAATTTTCTTATATTTTGGGGAGTATTTTTCCTAAGAACGAAGACATTTCTGAACATGCCCTTTCTCAAAGGTTTCAAGGCAAACAGCTGCGGAATACAAGTGCATACCGATGATGGGTGCGGGCGCGCGCGTGCGTGAAGTTATCGACTGTAATCTCAGATCATCATTCATTTCATGCAAGTAATTCACATTGTGAATTGAAAATAATCATTTAAAAAAAAAAAAATCTTGCGTAAGTTTTCATCCCGTATGGAAACAATTGCATGCTCTAAAGAAGAAAAAATAAAAATGGCGACTTACCAGAACACTTGCCCAAATTCCAATGGAGACATAGCATAGTTCGGTCCCGAGGACGAACTCGGCAATGGCGACAACGATGCTCCCAATGCCGAGGGAGAGCTGCAGCCAACCAGTCGCTCTCCCAGCAGCTCCGTTAAACTTCTGCGACACGCCACTCGATGAGTTAGGGTTCTGCACCGTATTGGCATAGCTGACTGGAGCGGGCTGGTGGACGTAGACAGTCTGGCCCGGGACTCCGGGCTGGGTGGGATAAGACGTGGCCTGCATATTTCTGTGTAGGGTAAGAAGGTTTCGTAAAGGCCTAACATGAGTTTTGAAGACCAATAATAAGGATAAAACTTCACTTATGTTTGCAATTTGAGGACTGTAGGACGGTGTTCCCTCTGGACTACTACCTCCTCGCAACATTGACAAGTGAGAAAGAAGGCGAGAATTGAGTGATTGATTAATTGAACTTTGTTTATTACTTTTTTGAAACATGCATTCAAAATAGCAGCCAAAGGCTGAAGCAAATTGAATTTACAAAAGATTATTAATTACATAAGTATGCAATACATTGAACATTGAAAGTACAGTTATATGCATAGTAACATATAAAGTAGGAATAACATTTCACTTTAAAAAAAAACACGGGAAGGGAAAAACTCTGGGAAATGAAAAGGAGAGACGAGATAAGCTTGAAATGGAAGAAGAGGGAGAAGTTTAGGTGAAGTAATCAAAAGAATTTAACACAGAACAATTATAATTTAAATTCCTTGGCAGTAAGGTTTGTAGACATTATTGGATCAACATTGGCATTTTGAATAACGAAATAAATTCCACAAACGATAAGACATACTAATTGGAACACAAAGATATTGCAAGATAGTGAATACAAGTATTAAAGTTCTGTTTTCAGACCGCAAATGCCTTCGAAGTGCATGCACTGCAAAAACCAGGGTGTTAAATTTCTAAAACCAGTATGGTATTGATTTTATTGACACCATTGGTGTTATTTTTAACACCGGTCAGATTTAAGCATGCATTAATAATTACTTGGTGTTAAGTAACATGGTGTTGTTTTATGCTCGGTGTTGAAAGTATCATCACGTGATTTCGTTTAAGGTGGTTGATTGGTCGAATAAGTTTTCACAAAGTGTACGCGCGCTTAATGATTACTTTACACGTGTTCACAGAAGAATACATTTATCATGATTTGTTAAGCAAATTATGACAATGCACATCAATGTTGTGATTTGTATTTTCCTTTGGCAATTATTGACCAATAGATTATTTGTCCGATCTTGTTACAATTACATTAACGTTTTAGCAATAGATATATTGATTATAAGATTACTAACCAAGAAACAACATGCATATTTATTATATATTCGTGTATACCAGCCTGTATCATTTAAAAGTTAATCTTGAAATTACTTCAAATGATCTATGTGATGGATTTAATGCAACGGAGATTACAATATACCTATTGGTGGACAGTTGCCAACATCGATTATGAATTATCAGTTTACCATTGGTTCTTCTACACGCAAAAAACTGAGGTGCTAAATGTTGGGTGCTGAGTGAAATTCTGCACTTGAAGTGCCAAAATCAGCACTTGACGGGTTAACTTGAACAAGGAAACCGAAACGTGCTGAATATTTGAGTGCAGAAAACGAGTGCTATAACAATATGCAGCACTTAACATCGAGTGCTGACTGCATAACCTGATCTGATTGGTCGGTTAGTATAATAGCTGTTACCTTGTGAATATTTGTTTTTGAATCAAATTCAGCTAAGAGATTCTTACATTCTTCATTCTCCAGGTCAATACCCAAGGCCTCAAAAGTCTGAATAACTTTGCTCCTTAAACTGTCAACAACATCAGTATTCAAAGCTGTTGCAGCAGATAACACTCTGTTTGTCATAGCATGGGTCATGTTGGTGTTTGATAAAAGAGAACCAATGAAAAAATAGAGCTGGTCTCACTATGAACATGACAGACAATGAAAGCGGACAAAATATACAGTTCCTCAGGTAGACAAAGGAACATCCCTTGACTGCTATTATGTAAAATGTGTAGAACAGGTGAATATGCATGTGACACCTGTTCTACACATTTTTAACATAATAGCAGTGAAGGGATGTTCCTTTGTCTACCTAAGGAACTGTATATTTTGTCCGCTTTCATTGTCTGTCATATTCATAGTGTCTTGTACTGTCATTATGCATTGCTCCATCTTGTTCTTGTAGTAGGCCTATCCTATCATCATCATCATCAAATGCATCATCTGCTGCAGGATTATGCACTTCACCAACAGCAACACCCAAATCAGCATCAACTAGACCCTCCATACCCTGTACAACTTCAGGTTCAGGTTCTTCTTGTGGATGTTGGTTTAATAAATGTTTCCTGTAAGAGTTGAAAGTGGTAAATGACGAAGGACATCCACCTTGACCACATACCAAATGTAGATGGGGCATGTCAAACAACGCATGAGTTAGCACTTGCACAAGGGCTATTCTGCTAGCACCCAAAAGAGAGCAAAACTTGGCACAACAGTCAGCTCCTTTGGGTGCTAGCAAAGTAGCCCGGGTGCAAGTGCTAACTCAGCACTTCGAGTGCAGTCACTATGCGAGCTCCTAAAAAGTGCTAAAATTGAATCTTTAAGTGCTAAATTTAGCACAACAGTCAGCTCCTTTGGGTGCTAGCAAAGTAGCCCGGGTGCAAGTGCTAAATCAGCACTTCGAGTGCAGTCACTATGCGAGCTCCTAAAAAGTGCTAAAATTGAATCTTTAAGTGCTAAATTTAGCACTTTTTTTTTTTAGTGTACCCTGGTCGATAATGGTCGATAATAGGAAATATGGAATGTGGGACCATTGGATCAACAAGAATATAATCACCAAAAGTGGAATTGAATTTGTTATGATTCCAGATATTGTTGTTAATCTACACCAGTAGGAGTTGTCAAATATTACCACCAAGAGTGGAATTGAATTTGTTATGATTCAAGATATTGGTGTTAATCCAAACCAGTAGGAGTTGTCAAATATTAACACCAAAAGTGGAATTAAAATTATCTAATTCCAAAAAATGGTGTTAAGTAACACCAGAGGAGTTTTCCGATATAGATACCAAGAAAGTGTTAAATTGAACACCCTTGGTGTTAATTTTAAAACTCTGGTTTTTGCAGTGTGGTTATTGCTCTTATTCTTATCTATGACATTTAAAGTGCCCTTTTAGAACCTAAAATTGCTATGAAGGTAATTTTATACTCCAAATTGTGTGCAATTTAGCCAATACGATCATACCAATTCAGCTCCACTTTAAAAAAAATAAGGTGACTGTTAATAAATTATTTAATTATAAATAACAATACATTGGCCGACTGGCTGTGCGTAATATAACCAAAACGAAAATGCCAACAAAAAGCCAACATCGACATTGACTGAATTACGACGTAAAAGGCGCTTTTTCATTTTTTCAATGGTTTTTTTCAAATTATTTCATATAGTGGTGGTACACAAGTATTAGAAAGCGTTATATTTATAGATATTTCAGCCGTCTCTGAACCGATTTTGATCAAACAAAGATGATTTTGTCATTTAAATTGTATGGTCTTTTAAATTTGACACTCAGTTTTTCATTATCTCACAACAAAATTTATTTTGTGTAGCGCCCTCTGCAACAGAACTCAACTATCCCTTTAAGATATCGATTAGTATTGCAATATATGAGTCCTATATTTATTCAGCGTTTGATAAAAATAATTTCGAAACCACATCCGACACAGAAATCGGATTCATTTCAACAGGGCGTATCAATAATTCATGAGTATAATTATGTGGGCAGAAATCGGCCATCACTACTACATACAACAAACTACGCCCTAATTGCTCCAGTAAACTACCTCAGACAACTACTCCTAGCACGAGTACCTTTAGATCATTAACTCCCTGCATGGTCACTGCCATTTGGTTATCTCATCAAATCAGCTCTCAATTAACATAAGAAAAAGTGGACCATGGGGGATCACCGGGCACCGCTTAGGCGTTGTTGGCTATATAGAGGGCGCAAGCAGGGGCGTCGCCAAAGGGGGGTGTGGGGGGGGGGGTGCGACACTCCTCCACCTGTCAGGATGCTGTCGATAAAATTGCGCTGCCGTCAGGAAAAAAAAAGAAAAGGGGAAGGGAAAAAAGAGAGGGAAAGGGGGAAAAAAAAAAGGAAAAAAAAAAAAGGAAAGAAAAGAGAAAGGAAAGAAAGAGAAAAAAGAAAAAGAGGGAGAAGAGGAAAGAAAGGAAAAGAAAGAAAAGGAAAAAAAAGAAGAAAAAAGAGAAAAGGGAAACAAAAGAAACGGGGGTGAAGAGAGGAGAGAGGGGGAGGTAAGAGCCTGAGAAAGGAGGAGTGGGAGTAAAAGAAAGGGGGGGGGGTTGTGGGTGGAGTCGTCTCGTCAAGGAAACAAATAGACATGGGTAAATATGTAGCTATGTCGGGTCAGCTGTGTCGGTATTCTTGCTCGATCCTCGTGTACTTTATCAATGCAGAAGTTTGAAGTCGGTGAGATGTATATTGGCGGTCGGCCGACAAGTTTTTTCCCCTACGAACTGTGACTTTTTGTCCGCTGTGATGACTTCGAGAGTGACTACAACTACAATACTTGTATTTTCTCGAAGTTCCACTTTCCTATAATATCAGCTAAAGAAATCAAAGGTTTAACATTTTCGGGGAAACTAATTCAAACAAGGAGTAAGAGTCAACAACGGTACGACGAATCGTCTTCCTTTCTCTATATTTTGATGAAACGCTAAAATTTCCGCGCTTCGCACGGGTGGGGAAAACTCCATTTTAGACGAGTCGAAAACGGTTCAACGAATCGTCTTCTTTCTCTAATAATTGAATGAAACGTCAAAACTTCCGCGCTTCGCGCAAGAGGGGGGATACTGAATTCAGATAAATAAAGCTTAATAAGAGTCGAAAACAGTGCAACGAATCGTCTACTTTCTCTAATAATTTAATGAAACATGAAACTGAATTCAGATACCGATTAAGCGTCGAGAACAGCAGGCCAACACCGAATCATCTGCTTTTTCTCATAAGTTAATGATACGTCGAAGCTTCCGCGCTTCGCGCGGGAGGGGGAGAAACTGAATTCAGACAAGGATTAAGAGTCGAGCACCGTTCCAAAAATCTATTTTCTAATAAATTAATGAAACGCCAAAACTTCCGCGCTTTGCGCGGGAGGGGGAGAAACTGAATTTAGACAAGGATTAACATCGAGAACGGTACAGCAAATCGTCTACATTCTTTAATAATTTAATGAAATGTCAAAGCTTTTGCGCTTCGCGCGGGAGGGGGGGAACCTCATTCAGACAATGATTAACAGTCGAGATCGGTACAATAAATCGTCTTCTTTTCCTTATAATTTAAGGAGACGTCGAAGCTTCCACGCTTCGTGCGGGAGGCCTAACACCGAGACCCCCTTAATGAGCCCGCTTCGCTTGCTCACTACCGCCCGTCCCTAAAATAAGATCCTAGCTCCGCACCTGCATTAAAATATACAGCTTTGATGTTGGCTAAGTTAACGAAATAATTCGTATATTTATGTCGTCGAGGAAAATGATCATTTGCGCATACGCAATTACTATAGATAGTCCATAGGAAAAACAATTTAGCCTTCGGCCCCGGGTTTATAGGGTTAAATTTGTAGATATCGGGATATTTAATTTTGTCGGTAATTGGTGGCTAGTTTTGTCGGTAATCGTTGGCCTCTACACCCCCCCCCCCCCCATCCCCACTGAAAAAGGTCTAGCGACGCCCCTGGGCGCAAGTAGCTGCATTTAGTGCAGTCCCGCTTTAAGATATATCACATGTCCTTCTTGGACGAACAAGAAGGTAGTGATCCGGGGATAAACTTCCTAGGGTGATTAAATCAATTATGTAAGAGGTAGGTCTATTGTGTTTTGGGGGGTAGTTGCACGTAGAGTTATCGTTTAAAGGCAGGCTTTACTACTTCAGCTAGAGGGGATTAGACCACCCAGCGAGCCAGCGAGGTCACTGTGACAGGTGGCTATCTCATTAACTCAGCTCTCATTTAACATAAGAAAAAGAGGATCATGGGGGACCAACATGAACCGATTGGGGAAGTTTTCTATATAGAGGGAGCAAGTAGCTACGAGTAGGACAGTGTGCCTTTAAAGATGAAGTTGAGTTCTGGTCATGCGATTGCATTGTGAAAGAAACGGTGTGCAATCGACCAGAAAAGGTTGATCATCTAGCATATAAGAATTTGTGTGTATTTCAAGGTTCTGGAATCAACAAAATGATAAGAAATTTGGCCAAGTCTTGGTAAAGTTACAAACACTGTACACAGAAAGATGTATATGGGACTACACGAACACGTGGCGTAAAAAACCTACCCCCGAGTTTTACGATGTTACATGACATATTTAGAATATGAAGGCATTTGAAGAGCCATGCTTTTCAGGGAACATGTCTTATCTGATGTTCTTCCACACTTGCATAATAAGAATGATAAAGTTCACAAATTATTTTTCACCTCTTCCCAGAACTCAACCTTCTCTGTTATTGGTTGTCCTACTGGTTGATCGGGGGGGGGGGAGTAACCAGAGGACGATTAACGAAATGTTACTAATCCCAGGGTTACTAATCCCTCCTGGTCAACTAGTGTAGATCAAACCAGTGTAGATGGGCTTTAATGGGATTGTACTCTGAGGTAAATCATTTAAAGGCTTATTAGGTGATTTGCTACATTTAAGGTGGTGTACTTACTGTCAATCAACAATATTTAAACGCTTTCGTTTGCCATTTATTTTTCCGAATGATAGCCTATGATAACAAGTTAGTTTTCTAGAAATCTAATTAATATTTAAGTAATAGAGAGACTACATTTGTTAAAGAACATGTCTATACTGACAGTTATTTCATAGGTATTGACTTACTTGACTTAAGCCGTCAACACCACCACTGGGATGTATGATGGCTTCTGTTTCACTATGGCTTGCCACACCTTCCTGTCTTATGTTAGCCTAGTGGCTTTAATCAGGGAGTCAACTTGTCTGTTTTTGCAGTCCGCCTTCATGCAGTCTGTCCATCTCTTAGCTGGTCTTCCCCTTGGGCGTTTGCCATGTACATTTCCGTTGAGAAGGATGTGGGGGTATCTTTTTGAATTCATTCGGTTGATATGTCCAAAGTATCTCAGTCTTTTTGTGGCAACCCTGTCGATGATAGTTTCTTCCATATTCAGTTGTGTTCGTATGTGTGTGTTCCTTAGCCTGTCAAATCTGGTCACACCCATGATTCTCCTGAGGCATGCCATCTCAAAAGTGTGAAGTCTATTTTCATCGACCTTCTTTAATGTCCATGTTTCTGCACCATATAACAGAATAGACAACACCAGGACTTTGTACAGTTCTACCTTTGTTGAGCAGCGTATATCTTTTGATGCCCAGATTTTCTTGAGTGCTTGGAATGCTCCTATTACCTTCCCAATGCGGTGCTTTACCTCTTCCGAGCAGGATCCTGTCTGGCTTATTTTTCCTCCCATGTATGTAAACTTATCTACTTGTTTTAGCTGTTCTCCTCCAACGTTTATATTCAATAGTTGAGGCTGTTTGCTTATTGCTTGTACTTCTGTTTTGGTAATGTTTATTTTCAGTCCAAAGTTTGAGCTGCTCTGATGTACTAGGTCAACTATTGTTTGGAGGTCTCTGTCATTGTCAGCTATAAGGACTATGTCATCAGCAAATCTTAGGTTGTTGATCAGCTGTCCCTGTACTCTTACGCCGATCTTGGTGTCATGTATTGCGTAAAGCAGCACAGCTTCGAGTAAGATGTTGTGGGGACAGGGCACATCCTTGGCGTACCCCCAACTGTGGTTTTAAACCAGTCGGTCAGTTCACCATTCACTCTGACTGCACTGTTTGATTGTTGGTAGAGTGCTTGAAGTAGGTGTATGTATTTTGATGAATATCCAAAGAAGTTCATTGCTTTCCACAGCCCTTCCTGCCAGACTGAGTCAAATACTTTTTCGTAATCGATGAAGCAGCATAGGAGACTTTGATTTCTTTCAAGGCGCTTTTCCATTATTTGTCTGAGGGTGAACAATTGATCCATAGTGGAACGTCCTGGTCGGAATCCAGCTTGTGCTTCGGACAGCACTTCTTCTGTTTTCTTCATGATCCTTTGCTGGAGAATGATACTGAACACTTTCCCTGCATGGCTTAGCAGGCTAATAACCCTGTAGTTTCCACAGTTGAGTTTTTTTTTTCTTGTACATTGGTGTTATTATGGCTTTTCCCCAGTCAGCCGGAAATGTTTCTTCCCGCCATATTTTGTTGCACAATTTGTGGAGTATGGTGATTCCTGTTGACCCAGCAGCTCTGAGTTCCTCTCCTGTGATGCTGTCAAATCCAGGTGCTTTCTCTCCTGCGAGTTTTCGTACAGCAAATTCTACTTCATCTCGCAGAATGTCTGGAACCGGTTCGAGGCTGGCCATCTGAGGTATGTTAGTAGCTTCTCTATTTGTTTGGTTCTGGTGATTGTACAGTTCCTCAAAGCTTTCTTTCCATCTTTCTTTAACATCTTTCATCTCGGTAAGGATTTCTCCATCTTTGCTTTTTCACTGCCTGCATTCTGATGCTAGATTTCTTAGTGATTTGTTTGATTGTTGTGTAGACCGCCTTGGATTTGGTAGCCTGACGTGAGGTTTCCACTTTTTTGCATAGATCTTGTATCCATTTGTCTTTGCAGCCTTTTGTTTTCCTTCGTATTTCTCTGTTAAGGAAGTTGTATTTCGGTCTTTTGTTTGGGTCTCTTTGTTTGTCTTGTTTCGCTTCCTTTCTCTCATCACTCAGTCGGAGGACTTCTTCACTTATCCAGGGTTCTTGTTTTGGGGGATTTTTTAAGTCCCAATACTTTCTGTGAGGTTTCATTAAAGGCTGTTTTTACTTCTTTCCATAGGTTTTCCACATCTGTGTCATCTTCCCCCAGCAGAGGGCCAAACTTTCCTCCTATTTCAATTTCATAATCTGTCCTGGTTTTGGAGTCTTTGAGTCTAAAGACATCATATCGCTTCAGGTACTGCGGTCTAGGTTTTGCTTTGAGCTTGAGGCGTAGGTTGGTTATAATTAACTGATGGTCTGATCCTACATCAGCACTTGGAAAGCTTCTTGCATTACTAATTGAGTTTTTCAAATTTTTATTGATCATAATAAAATCAATTTTATTATGGGTGTTTTGGTCTGGTGATTCCAACGTCCACTGGCGGCTTCCTTTGCTTTGTTTGTATAGCGTGTTAGTGATGATCAGATCGTTTGCTGCACAGAAATTAAGAAGCTTTTCTCCCCTGGGATTGGCCTCCCCAAGTCCATATTGACCTATAACCTGGTTCCATTGCTTGAAGTCTGATCCTACCTTTGCATTTAGGTCGCCCATTACTATAAGAATGTCTTTACTTGGAGCTTTCTCTATCGTTGCTTGTAGTAGGTTGTACAATTTCTCAATTTCCTCATAGGTATTACTCAATGTAAATTCATTTTTCGTTTATTTCCTTTTCTGTCTCTGTCTTCGTCTATTCTTTTCGTTCGTTTTTATATTGATTGTGGATTTTCTATACGGCGTATTCGGAAAACGAGATTCTATGTTTTTTTTTATTCATGCCTGCTCGTGTTAATACTGTTGACATTTTCTTGAAATTACTTATGTCATTATATAAGTAGGCTTTACAAATGAAAAGATGATTAGTACTACTTTTACCACTACTAGAATGTTCGCATGTACTTCCTATTACGCAAACTAGCAATGTGATTTATGAATTCAAGTGCCGATGTGAAGCTCGGTACATATAGGGCGTACAACTCAGAGACTGGCAGATCAAGTTAAACAGCATGTGCCTTCCTTCATTCGGAACCGCCAGACCGGCGCGCGTTCACAATTGCCGCGCTCGTGCAAACAGGGAAACGTCCGTACGGCAGACATCGCCAACTCTGCCATCGCTCAGCACTTGCTGAACAACCAATGCGCTGAACAATACTGTTCATCTTGGTTCAAAGTTCTCTGCCGAGCGAGAAACTTTACTCATCTGCGCATGCTCGAAGCAACATACATTCAACTAACCGACCCGCTTCTATGCAGACAGAAAGAGTTTGTTCGGACACTCGTGTTATTCTAGCGATTTCCCGGTACAAACGGCTGGCATAAGCCTAAATTACCGTTACCTTTGACAGCCAATCAGCGCTCGTTATATTCGCGCCTTGTTTCCTTTTAGTTTCCGTTTATATTGTTCGAATCGGCCTTCTGTTTCATTCTTGCGTTTTACTCTGATGAGTACAAGTCGAAAAGCTTAAGTTATGGCTCTCTTCAATGCTTTACAAATGTTTTACTTCAGTATTTTGATGATATGAAACAAGATTTGAAATAAAATTAATAGAAGGATTTCGAATGATTGTTGATATCCCCTCTATCTCTGAAGTGACCTATTTTAATAAATGATAAGTAACAACATAAATCTGCAACATAAAAAAAGGACCTCAAATCATCACTACCACACAAAGCATTAACGCTCCTATGCGTAAATGTCAACGACAACTGAATTGTTACATCATCTCTAATTAAAGCATATGGCGTCATAGCGACCTGCCATCGTAGGATGACATATGTATCCATTAATAATGGCGTGCACAAGTGCATTCGAGTGTACTACGACGAGAAATGTACATTAAATGCATTGTTTGTTCAACAGGTTGAATCAAAAATATTGTGCATAAGCAGTATAGAAAGACAGCTAGAAAGAGAGAGAGAGAGAAGGAAAAAAAAGGGGGGGGGGGCAATAGTGGACTGGCAAGAAAAACATTGTTTGATCATCATAACCTTCATTTAACCATAACTTTTTTTTACCGTTCAAGGTAATTAATTATCTCGTATGTTTATCTGTCCATTAAAAATATATATATATATATTTCAGTAGCCTACGAAAAAGAAAAAACACCCATCACCTAGAGAATAAATAAAATTTTAGTAAAATAGGATCAACCATGAAAAGTATTCATTTGCATGTTCACCCAATTATCGTACAATAGGAGGTAAAATATCATAATAGCATGATTTTTCTACTCTATGATTTGCATGAGCTATGTGAGCCATTGTTGTTTGTGTGCAAATGTGGCGGCCTCGCACACTTTAGTTCACCTATATATTAACTTATTTATCTTCATGTACTGGTAGAGTACCAGTTGATATGAAAGTTGATAAAGAAACCCCAGTACATAAAAAGCATGATACACATGTTATTGGAAATTATAGACCAATGTCAGTACTACCATTTTTCTCAAAATTTTTAGAAATTTTTTTTTACAATCGTTTAGAACATTTCTTAACAAAGTATGCAATATTAAATTCTTGCCAGTATGGTTTTACCAGGAATGTATCCACTGAAATGGCTCTTGTTGATTTACATAACTATCTGATATCTTCTTTAAATGACAAATTACACTCCGTGGGGGTGTTTTTAGATTTGAGTAACGCTTTTGATTCGATCAACCATGAAATTATGTTACACAAATTGATGGTATATGGTATTTGAGGCACAGTATCCTTATGGTTTGAAAACTAATTAAAAAATCGAACCCAAATAACTTTTTACAGCGATGTTTTATCAGATCCAATGAGAGTAAAGTGTGGAGTACCACAGTGTTCAATCCTGGGGGCCCTTTTGTTTTTACTGTATATAAATGATTTGATTAATTGCTCTGATAAATTGAAATTCATTCTTTTTGCTGATGACATCAATATCCTTTATAGCCATGACAATTTTTATGATTTATGTAAATTTCTTAATGAGGAATTATGCCATGTTTCACAGTGGTTTAATTGTAATAAGTTATCTCTTAACACTTCCAAATCTAGCTTTATATACTTTCATCGTAAGCAAAATACAATTACAGAAAATTTATTGACAAATCTTAATATTAGTATGAAAAATGTAATCATTAAACGTGTCCAATCCACAAATTTCTTAGAAGTTGTTATCGATCTATATTTATCATGGGTCGAACATATATCTACTTTATCTAAAAAAATATCAAGGAATATTGGTGTCATCAGCAAACTGCGCCTCTTTTTGCCAGAACATATTTTAATCTTACTGTATAATTCAATGATTTTACCTTATTTAATGTATTGCAATGTTGTATTGTCCAATACATATCCCAGTAGGCTCCTTGGATTATTGAAATTGCAAAAAAAGATTGTAAGAATATGTTCAATGTTTCACTATACTGCTCCTTCACAACCACTATTTAAAAAACACAATCTTCTCACAATCTATCAATTGAATGACTACTGTATTTCATTAATGGTCTTTAAACATAAACATAACAAATTACCATATAATCTGGTCTCTATTATTAAATGTAAAACAGAAATGCATAATTATAATACCAGAAATCCAGAAAATTACTATGTCGAAAAATGTAAAAATACAGCATCATCTTTTTCTTTCAAATCAAAAGGACCTTCAACATGGAACTCTCTTCCTCATTATATATTAAAACAATTTTGTTTCTTAATTCTTTTAAATCGAAACTTAAGGTTTTTTATTCACATACTCCATCCCATCTCCATAATTAATCATTCCCAACTTGTATAACTTTTAAACTTGTATAACTTTTAAACTCTTTTTTGCCATAATGTCACTATGCTTTTCTAATTCTTTATCAGTACAAATTTCGGTATTTTAATAAGCTGGGGATTGCCTCGACAAAACCTTTATTTGGTTCTTTTGCAATTTCCATTTTATGTTCATTATCTATTTCTTTGATTTCTTACCCTTGTCTTTACTTCTCTTGTAATTGTGTGTTTAAAGTTCAATGTATACTGTGTATCCTACATGTAATATGTTCTCAATGTACAATGTTTTTCAATGTACTTTTTTTAAATGGACTTGAATAAAATCAAATTGAATTGAATTGAATTGAACAATATATCATTTATAATAAGCCGAGTTTTCGGTTGTACACTTGTGTGAAGTACAGAAAGCGAAACTGTGTGTCAAGAATATACAATGTAAGATTTAAAAATTCGTGATGGCCTTGAATAAAATCAAATTGAATTGAATTGAACTATATATCATTTATAATAAGCCGAGTTTTCGTTTGTACACTTGTGTGAAGTACAGAAAGCGAAACTGTGTGACAAGAATATACAATGTAAGATTTAACAATTCGTGATGGCGACAGAAAAGATGGCGCATATTTACTTGCAT
Organism: Strongylocentrotus droebachiensis; assembly: GCA_035222895.1. Taxonomy (NCBI): domain Eukaryota; kingdom Metazoa; phylum Echinodermata; class Echinoidea; order Camarodonta; family Strongylocentrotidae; genus Strongylocentrotus; species Strongylocentrotus droebachiensis. Next base: position 90,086 of record JAVYIG010004353.1, on the reverse strand, counting down.
GCAATGTGTAACCGTAGGTTTCTGAAGCAGTGAAGGGCCTTGCCACCGCCACATATCAATTTTAAAAAAATAGACAATTATGTTCTGTTCATGTTCTTTCATCTGTTGCTCATAATCGGTCTTTCAAAGGATGTTTATCTTTTTTACAATTATGTTCTGTTCATGTTCTTTCATCTGTTGCTCATAATCGGTCTTTCAAAGGATGTTTATCTTTTTTTCGTATTCATTTTTATTTTCATTATTCTTGTTGTATTTTCTATGAATTCCTTTCAAATTATTTCGCTTGAATGTATCGTTGTATTTAAACGTCTATTCACGGCCTTCAATGCTGAAAAGCAGCTACTTCCTCGATGAAGAATGGTAAGACAAAATTTAACCCCGGCCCAAGAAGTCAGCTTAAATTGACCAGCTACAAACATTTCAGTGCTCTTATTATTGTACCCCTTTTCTTTGTAGATTTGAGAATGTCAAACAACTTGATTTGGTGAATTAATAATAGTAAATAATATACATTTCTAAAGCGCTGTTTTTGACCACAAAATGCCTTTCAAAGCGCCTACATAACTAGTTATACCTTCATAGATTATAACTAATAGACTAAAGGCTATACATTCCAAGTCAGAGCTTTAGTGAATGAATTATTTAGATATATGTACATGATTGTACAAAATAAGTAGATGTGAGTTAACAGGAGCTACTTTATTGTGGGTATGGTTGAAGATGAATGATCTCCGGTTCAGGATATTGTGTAAACATGAAAGATGAATTTCAAAGACCAAGATGTCAACAAATCCCCATTAGTCTCCTTATCTGTAACCAATGGGACGTTACTACCATTCATACACCGATATCGATATATTTAACAAACATTGATTTCCAATCAATATAAACAACTTTTTTTTTTACGAGTTGAAAGGTAAACGGAGCAAGCAAAGAATTCATTCGTGTACAGTACGAAAAATGGGAAATGCCTATTACTAAATAGAAATCTCTACACAATGAAAGGATGACCAAAAGGGTGCTGCTATGACTCTGTACTGAATAATTTTAATGAAAAGTCACACAACGGATTATCATTCAGTCTAGCACCGGCATTTTAAACAGTCATGAAGTGATAATTGTTTTCGGCACAATTCAATGCTTATATGGTCTCAAATCTTCATAATGATCTGGAATACAAGAGTATACCTATTTCAATTTGTAATTGTTTATGTTTTAACATTTGCAAGCCTACTCTACAACATGACCCTTCTGGACTTTCCCTTCACAAAATATTACAATAATTCACGACGACCTTTGAAAAGTACTATAATAGGGAAGTAATCTTTATTTTAAAAACTCATTGAAAGTGCATATACTATACAAGAACGGAATAAGTATGGTTGTTTATATATCACAAATCGGATGATTTTCATTCACAATCAACAAAACTATTCAATACTTCACATTCCGGCTCTATCCTCTTTTGCTCATGTTAGTTATGACTCCCTGATCGATATTTCGTATTTTCTGAAAATGGGTACAACCACACAAGCCGCAGCATCCTCACCATTAACACATCTGTATAATTATCTATTATGCACCCAGCAACAAAATAGCGACTTGAAATAGAATTAGAAATGATAATGATATCATGATTTGAATTATACAAGCAGTAAGAACATACTACACAGCATTCAATAATACTATTTATGTCAAAAAAAACCCAATATACATGTTGCTGGGACTATCGCGCTAACGGATGAAAAACAGATTAGATTTACCTTGATTGTCTGATTAAAGTGTCTGCCTCAAACCAAGTCCTTTTATGATGCTGTATAATCGCACACACTGCAGTAGATATTATTATACTGTGAGCGGTATTTACAATAGAAAATGGATCCCGGTTTTGTATTGAGTGAGTGGTTTTATTCTGACTCAATCAAGGAAATATTTGATGAAATTCAATGAATGAATGGGGGTAATGACAAATAAACATTGGACGGGTGATCAGTGTAGCGGGCGCTCCACTTGCCTTAAATTTATCTTTAATAACATATTGAAATATGATTCCAGATATATCATAACAATCCCCATTTGGTTTGATTTCAAAATTCTATAGTAGAGGTTAATTGAATTGTTTACCCAGGGAGTTTCCAATCCGAACTCTCTGATTTACCACTACCTCGAGGTTCGTGTATGTATGAAGTGTTGCAGTCGATGATCTTCTCCAGAACCCTCCCCCTCTTTCTTTCTCTCTCTCCCTCTCTCTCCTGCTTTATTGTCTCAATTCCTCTGTCTTTATTGGTCTCTCTCTCTCTCCCTCTTTTCGTCCCTCTCATTCTCGTATCCTCTATTGTCACCCTACATTTCCCTTCTTGGTCTCTTCATGTCAGAGATTCCTGGTCTATCTCTTTATCTCTTTCCCTTCTCCCTGTCTCTCTGTCTTTCCCTCAATTGCTTTGTCTTTCTTGGTCTCGATCCCCATCTCTCTCTCTCTCTTTCTCTCTTTCCTCCCCCTCTCTCTCTCTCTCTTTCTCCCTATCTTTCTCCCTCTAATCCCTCATCCTAGTTTTCTTCTTGCAATTTCTCTGTCTTCTTTGGTGTCTCTCTCTCTCTCTCACTCTTTCTTGATTTCTCCCTCTCTTTTCCTTGATTCCCCTGTCTCTCTTAGTGTCCCTATTTCTCTCTTTCCCCCTCTTGTTCTGTCTTTCTCTTCATTCCTCTGTCTTTTTTGGTCTCTCTCTCTCTCTCTCTCTCTCTCTCTATCTTTGTCCCTCTCGTTTTCTTATCCTCTAGTTCTCTCTTTCATTCCTTTTTTTTTTCTTTTCTTGTTTGGTGAGTATGTCTCTGTCCATCTCCTTCTCTCATCCTCTTTTTCTTCCCTCCAATCAGCGGCGGATGCCCCCCGGCCCCCTCCCCTGGGAAAAAGGCGTGTAAAAACATGTTAATGTTTACCTTTATTTGTTAATAAAGAAAAGCCCCCTCACCTGGTGCTCAAGGGGAGGGGGGCGATTTTCACATTTTCGGGGGCAAAAATAAATAAATTAGTGCTCCTTACCCCCCCCCCCCCCCCCTCCCCCCCCCCCCCCCCTCTCCCCCCCCCCCCCCTATTCACCGGCTCATTAATTTCTCACGAAGTGGGCCCTCTCTTTGGCCCCCTCTCCTGCCGCCGACTGGATCCACCCTGCCTCCATTTCCCTCTCTTCAAAGATGTCTGCTCTCTCTCTCTCTCTCTCTCTCCCCCTCCCTCTATCTCCCTCTCTCTCTCTCTCTCCCTCTCTCTATCTCTCCGTGGTCAAGTTAGTGATGACTGGTTGATACAAAATGATCAAAATCTAAAAGTTTATTGTACAGATGATCCGTTTACCGCAGGCTGTACCTTAGTGAATGATACAACAAGCATTAGAATGTATATCAGATAATGTTGCATTAAGCTCGAGAATATTACACGAGTCGGAGACGAGTGCAAATATTAGCAAGCTGAGTGCAATATCTGATATACCACGAAACCAAGCCATTATTATTTTTTTTTATTATTATACATTTAAAATTGAACTACAGTGAAACTTAAAAGAATGAAAAAGATGACCTTTTTCATGAATGTTTATATTCTAAAAACAATTCTATGAAATAAAGATTTGAAGTAATGAAGCTTTAGATTTAACAGCTGCTCAAATATTTCATCTACAAAAAAACAAATGTGAAATGTGTCTCTTACAATACGCCAGTCTCAAAAAAGATATTTCAGAAAGTAGAAGTTTCAGCTCGAAGGTATTTAGTGTGCCCACGTCAATCTAAGCATATAATATGACTTCGGATATAGAAAGAGTCATTTAACAAAAATAAAAACATGATAAGAATGAGCACGGAAGAAGGCAAGGTGTAAGGTATTGTATTGTTCGCTGCATCTTTTATATTATGTCACCGAATCAGATTGTTTTAAAATAACATATACTAATTTTAATCGATGTGATTTTTTTTTGTTCGTGTCTTCTTCTTTTTTATCATTTCTGTCTGTTGTATTTTGGTATAATTCGCCTTATTAAATTCTAAATTTAAACAGCAAAATGCAGTAAACACAGTAAACAACTTCAATTACCCACCTTATTGTTTTAAAAGGAATCTTTTCCCTTTTCATTTGTTTTCTTGTTTCAACATTTGTCATGTTAATGGCACTCTGTATTGCGTTTCAGACACTGAACAACGATAATTTTATTGACGGTTTTTTAAAGAAATGCTTTCGTATTTAGTTCCGAAAGACAAAGATTCTAAAAAGAAGTTGATATTCTACAGAATCGAGTTGTAGACTTACATAATGGCGCGTTCATCATCATTCTACAGAAACCACTTCATTAAGTCACTACACGCAGGATTATGAATTTATTTGAACTTTCATACCACGTACGCATTGATTTCTCTTATGTTTAGAATTCAGCAAAGATCAATTTCACACAATTATCTGAAATTCTTTTCACTTCAAAGCATCTTTTGTCTTAAATTCTCATCGATCTTCGTCAACTTAATTAATTGACGAATTGATTACTTCCAAAATGACAGTCAAAAGATCGAAAGGCACAACATTAATATATCATAAGGTAAAACAAATAAACACCAGTAATTGGATATATTCGACTACACTTCAGGCAACTAGAAAAGGGCTACTTATTTTCAAGGTTATAGGGATACAGAATCAACATAAAAACAAACGGTTTTAATCTATATCGAAGTTAAATAAATATTTCTTCAATTATTTGTTTTACAATTTCAAATGTTCTTGTTTGGTCCTCTGAATTAACATTTTGATTATTTATAAAGCAGTTGGGGAATATCAGCCCATTTATTTCAAATGCAGTATGCATAACTTTTCGTCTACAAGTTGGCTGGTTACATATTTTTCGCACTCTGATATTCAGCTGTTTTATGCTGTTAATGTTGTGTGTGGTTGATATTTTTGTTCTTTTAACAGATTTTTCTGTGCAGTCATCAAGAGTAGTCAATTGAAGCCCAGCCGCCTAATAAAAAGTAACAAACGGGTTCCCTATTTCCCAAGTTGGGTGGAATGATGGGGGGGGGGAAATTTTAGCTTCACGTAATGAATAGAGAACACTTATTTTACTTTCATACCACAAATTTTGTATAATATAGTTTGCTATGTTATATCATGTAAGCCACCCCCTTGCTATAATAATGAGTAAGTTATTGTTTTCATCATCAAGCATTAGTTTGACGTGGCTTTAATTTTAATCATCCTGTCAGGATAACATTTTTTGTTGTTCACTTTATCTATCATAATAAATCAGCCATTATTCTTTTTCCTTCATCTGCTATCTTTTAATTACCAATTGAAGAAATTAGATAAGAAATGAAGTAAAATTATAATCACGGTATCACGGCTAACAATCGAAACCACTCTGTTCAGGTTATTTAAAAGTTTGTGAGGATGAATTACTTTTTCTCTAAATATCCGTGTGTCTCAGAGTAGGCTTGCATTTTATTTTTTTAAATATAGCTATGGCTTGTTATTCCCAATATAAGCATTTACATATCCGGGTAGTTTCATTAATAAGACCCATTTTCTTAACGCATTTAAGCCACCACCTCGTCAGGTTTGGTCTGTGCAGAAGCTGCTTGTTGGTTGTACGGGGTACTCAGAGCTTGGTAATGCGGGGCAGCAGGAGCTTAGTTGAACGGGGCAGCAGGAGCCTGGTTGTACGGGACAGCAGGAGCATGGTTGTAGGAAGCTGGAGCAACAGGCTGGCCAGCAGGGGGATACGCCTGCTGAACGCTGTATCCGGGAGGGAGTTGAACGATTCCCGCTGGCTGAGTGTACTGGCCTGCGTAGAGACAATGAAAATTCAAGTAATTAGTAGTATAATTTCCCTTTTTACATCAATAAATCGCGATTAATAAACTGATTGTATAGTGCAGAGTAACATTGAAATTCAAAGAAAGTGAACCGAAGTTCAATCAAGTTATCGATAATGAAGCGTATTCATAAAAAATTAAGCACATTAATTTCACAATATTAACCCTAACTGTAAAGTATTATAATATTATCACTCAAACTTGCAAAACTTGCCAACTTTGTGTGCATGTATGTGGACAAGTTCAAGGTTTTGTTTCCGATACGTTACCGACCACATTTCAAAGATTGTGGAGTACCTAAACTTTGTCACAAGTTTACAGAATTTCTAGTCGGGATCCGACAAGTAATCAAGTAGAATTAATAATTTCAGTGTTTATTATGGGTTTATTTTAAATACCATAAAGCTTAATGACAAATGGGACATAGAATTACACTTGCTAACATTTCACACAAATTCTATCATTAATGATAAAAAAGGTGTACCAAATTAGGTATAATGAAACATTTTACCCCACCCCCCAATAAAAAAAACATACTGAAAACTGGAAACAAAACTATTTAGTAAATTCTTCTATATCTAAATTCATTATGAGTGTTCTGTGATTCTTAATACTACCGATAACCATAATTTCTTTCCAGGACAGTTTCAGTGGATCGCAATATACATGTACCAGTGTGTTTGAAATATTGTATTAATCATTTCAGCTAGTGGACCATTTCAAAAATCGCATGGTTTAAACTCTATTTAATTTAGCTCTGATATTGCTAGTATCACAGTCTATACTTCCTACCGTTTCCTTTCTATATGAGCTAATTAAGGGAAATACCATGTTTGTTACCAAGTAACTATATGGATTAAAGCTGAAACAAAAACGCAAACAATCGATATTTACATACCGGTTGTAACAACCATCGGAATGTTCTGGTGGGTGTACTGCAAAGGAAATTGTAACAATTGAATAAATGTAAGATAAAAACCAAATAAAATAAGCAATGATATTAAGAATAATAGACCTTATCTACTTTTGTATAGTTTACAATACATTTGATCAACTAATACGCCTTTGAACAGCATTATTCTGGCTTCGCATCCTGTTGCTGTAACGTATATCATGTGATCATGGCAGGAAATGAATTTATCAGGAACCCATTACTTCAGCTTGATTGAGAGTAGCAAATGTATATTGCCACATGCCATTGGTGCCATATAGGGGTAATCATATCAATTTGCAAATGATGTCCTTTGACAGTATTAAATGTCTGTTGTGCCATGCGAGGGCTCGTACCTACGACCTTCGAGGGATCGTAGTTCCAGTGAAGTCATACTACTTGTCTGGCTGCTATACTAAAGCCAAGCATATTATACCGATAACAAAAAACACTCGGACATTATTGTGTTAATCAATCTACCTGTCTATCTTTTTAATAAGGTCTTGTTAAATATCTGGTTAGAGGAGCGTCTCTGCAAAGTTTTTGACGGAACGGGTTTTCAGGGGATGATGTTGACTAAAGTTGAAAAATTGCTGGAATATACTGACATGCAGAGCAAAACAACAACAACAAATCCCGGCCATTCAAAGCCTTTTGCAGTTGGCATACAGCCTTAAATAAATTTAGTAGGAGTGGCAACACCCCCGTGCCACCTCAACCTTCGCTCACGATTGATGTTTCTTCCTAGGGAGCTTTTGTTAAACCAAAGTTGCTGAAATGTACCCGTAATGGAAATAAACTGGAAACAGCTACAAATATAAGTGGTTGTATTTCTCTTGTGACAATGGATTTCAACATTTTAGCGTGGATTTTCCACTCTAAAGGAAAGGAAAAATTACATGACTCTCTACAAAAGAGAGTGGCTGTCCACCCCTGTATATTTAGGGGTGATAGGACAAATAACTCACCATAGTGGTGGTTGTTGGTGAAGACGAGTGACAACAGGCCATGCCACCACAGCAGTAGGCTGAAGCTACAATGGCTACCACCATCTCGAACAGGCCAAGGATGGCCAACAGAGAGTCGGATGCGATGCCTCCTTTCTGTTAATGGAATTCGAATAGTTTAATTATTTATTAATTTATCTATTTATCTACCCATACATTTATTGATTTATTCAACATTTACCTATTTATTAACTTATATTTTCATTGTTTCATTTATCTATTCTTTCATTCATCCGTCCATTCATTCATCCATTCAGTATTATATTTATATATAATAATTATTTACTTATATATTTATTCATTCGTTTATTGAAACATTTATTCATAATAAAAAAATCAAATTAAAAAAGTTGAAGCACTAGAAATTTAAGAAAACTTATAAATGCATATGGAAACAAATACAATAGCCAATGGAAATCATAATAATACTTAATTTAGATTATAATATTAAAAAGTGGAGAGAAGGATGATGGAAGAAATGATTAATAAAAACCTGGCCAATAAAAAACGAACGTTTTTATGTAAAAACATTTATTCAGTTGATGATAATACTGTTTCAAAATATTGGTTAGAATTATTGATTAGTTCTGCAATCTACACAAATATGTTCAGCCGGACAAATATGCATTCCCCTAAACAGATTGTTGTCAATTAAAAACTTTAAGATCCTCTTTGTTTTTAAAAAATGAATAAATATCAAATTAATCAGTAAATTATCGGCAAAATAATTTCTATGAAATATTAATCACTAAACTAACCATCCAATATTTATCGGGTAAAGCTTTGCCAAAAATATCCAGAATCAACGCTTTCCGTGTGATTTCTGATCAGAAGAAAATTCATAGCAAAGTTTGTAAAGCTAAATTTCTTGATCTGTGTTTAACCATCGTAGGGATATCCAAACTCGGAAAATATGATAGATCAACATTTCAGTGATCATTCGACTTTTAGCAACACTATTTTAAAGCTTTGAACAATACGGGATCTCGCACGATTTCATCAAAGAGAACTTCGTACTGGTAATGCAATATCGTTGAAAAAACTGTTACAAGCAGCAGTTTTCTTACAGATTGAATATGATGTAAAAATGAACCGTCAGTTTGTAGATTATCAGTTTTAAAAATCGTCGAAATCGAAACAATACGGACTGAAAAGCACGAAAAACGAAAAGCATTCGACACTGATGGGGGTAACAGGGACATAAAACATTTCATCTAAAGAATCATAGACCCCGTTCTCACTCACTTTGAAAGTGGTCTTAGTTAGACCGCTCCAGAGGAACGGGTCTTGAGGAACGGTTTGCGAGCGTTCACACTCCGAGCAGTTTTTTATGGCTCAAACCGCTCCACGAGTCAAAGTGGTCTTGTTGCTATGGCAGCTCAGGTCAGCAGGTCATTTTTTTTGCGCGCGGAATACAAACCGTTTGTACCGTACTACATGTTTCGCACGGAACGTCACTAGCTCACTTCCGGTCAAAGTACGCTTCCGTTCACATTGCACGTTAGAGCGGTCCAAACCGCTCTTAATAAGACCCGTTCCTCAAGACCACCTCCCGAGGTGGTTTTCTGGAGCGGTCCAGAAGTCCACTTCCTGGACCACTTTGACCGTTCTCACTCACCTAAGAACTGCTCCTGAGGAACGGGTCTTAGTTAGACCGCTCCAACGAAGTGAATGAGAACGGGGTCATAGAGATAGATCAATAATGTCCTGAGAGGATATCAACCTATATATCAAGAATAAACCATATTGTAACAATCATTTTATGGAAGGGCGTAAGGTTTAATGGGCAACATGCAGTCTGTATACGTACCACTATTCCATGTTCGGGACTGTAGCCATAGCCGGCATAGTAATAGTAATAGAGACGGTCACTGGTGAGTACTGCCCCAATGGCACCAACAATTATTTGAGCGAAGGCAACATTTGCCGTGATGATACTCATCGTAAGATAGCCGATGATCTAAGAAAACAATGTTTTAGAAATAAATTGTTGAAGAAAAAAAAAGCAAAACAAATTAATAGAGTATATATTAGCGGAACCGATGTATAAATAGGTTGTAACATATGTAGTTGCCTACTGTTGAGTGACACTATCATTTCCTAATTCCTCAGCTAAAATCGATTCAACAAGTTTTTAACTGGCCTTGAAAAACATTGTGTGGGTGCGCTGGGCTCGGATGCGCGCGTGTGCGTGTGTATGTGTGTGCGGCAGGGGCGTAAACCCGTACCGAGGAGTGGGGGGGATGATCGGAGCTTAAGAGGAGTTTCGCATTTAAATATGGACTTTACTTAGGATTAGGGCGCAGAATTCATAAGCCTTTACGAATTATACCGTCTCTACCTTCTCTTCTATTCAGGGCCGTAGCCAGAGTTTGATGTTTGGGGAGCACATACATGTAATTGATAGACGTCCTGGGGGAGGGGTCTACACAAAGTTCAATCGATCTTGGATTTTTTTTTTTTTTTTTTTTTTTTGGGGGGGGGGGGGGAGGGCACGTGCCCCCCGTGCCCCCCCCCCCCATCCGTGGCTACGGGCCTGCTTCTATTTCTCTTTTCTCTTTGCACACCCTCCTAGTGCCGCGTCCTGGGCGTGTGCCCCACTTCTATACGCAACTGATCTAAGGTTTGATTTGATTTGATTTGATTTATCTATTTCTGTTTGATTTCCTTTTTCTTTTGTAGTAGTAGTCAGGGGCGTCGCTAGAACTTTTTCAGTGGGGGGGGGGGGGGGTGTAGAGGCCAACGATTACCGACAAAACTAGCCACCAATTACCGACAAAATTAAATGTCCCAATATCTACAAATTTAACCCTATAAACCCGTGGCCGACTGAAGGCTAAATTATTTTTCCTATGGACTATCTATAGTACTTGCGTATGCGCAAATGGTCATTTTCCTCGACGACATAAATATACGAATTATTTCGTCAACTCAGTCACCATCATACTTACATATTTTAATGCAGGCGCGGAGCTGGGATCTTATTTTAGGGAGGGGCGGTAGTGAGCAAGCGAATCACTTAAAGAGCGGAGCTTAGACGTTTCCTTAAATTATTAGGAAAAGAAGACGATTTATTGTACCGTTCTCGACGGTTAATCCTTGTCTGAATGAAGTCCCCCCCCCCCCCCTCCCGCGCAAAGCGCGAAAGCTTTGACGTTTCATTAAATTATTTTAAAGAGAAGACGATTTGCTGTACCTTTCTCGACTGTTAATCCTTGTATGAATTCAGTTTCTCCCCCTCCCGCGCAAAGCGCGGAAGCTTTGACGTTTCATTAAATTATGAAAAAAAGGAGACGGTTCGGTGTACTGTTCTCGACTCTTAATCCTAATTTGTCTCAATGAAGTTTCCCCCTCCCGCGCGAAGCGCGGAAGTTTCGACGTTTCATTAAATTATTAGAGAAAGAAGACGATTCGTTGAACCGTTTTTTACTCTTAATAAGCCCTAATTGTCTGAATTCAGTTTCCCCCTTTAGCACGTAGCGCGGAAGCTTTGACGTTTCCTTAAATTATTAGAGAAAGTAGACGATTCATTGTACCGTTTTCGACTCTTAATAAGCCCTATTTATCTGAATTCAATTTCCCCCTCTCGCGCGAAGCTTTGACGTTTCCTTAAATTATTAGAGAAAGTAGACGATTCATTGTACCTTTTTCGACTCTTAAAGCCCTATTTATCTGAATTCAATTTCCCCCTCTCGCGCGAAGCGCGGAAGCTTTGACGTATTCTTAAATTATTAGAGAAAGCAGACGATTCGTTGTACCGTTCGCGACACTTAATCCTTGTCTGAATTCAGTTTTCCCCCTCTCGCGCGAAGCGTGGTAGCTTAGGCGTTTCTTTAAATTATTAGAGAAAGAACACGATTTATTGTACATTTTTCGACTCTTAATAAGCCCTATTTATCTGAATTCAATTTCCCCCTATCGCGCGAAGCGCGGAAGCTTTGACGTTTCCTTAAATTATGAGAGAAAGCAAACAATTCGTTGTACTGTATTCGACTCTTATTCCTTGTCTGAATTCAGTTTTCCCCCTCTCGCGCGAAGCGCGGAAGCTTACGTCTGGGCTATAATAATACCTTGTAAAATAACGAAAACAAATTCTGAAGTTTATGAAGTGCTTGTTCGCGCACGTCGCGCAACTACTCTTAATGATCGTGACATACTGTATACGTGTAGGCTATACAGTTATACATACATTAAAAAAATAACTAATTTCTCTTGCATTATGCTGAAATTGAAACAATCACATTTTTTTTTCTTCTTCTTTTTCCTTTTTTTCTCTTTTTTTTTTGTAATCTCAGGGGGGGATATTTGTACAGGCCATCCCCCCTCCTTCAAACGAAGGGGGATGCATCCCCCACCTCCCCCCTGGGATTTACGCCCCTGGTGTGCGGTATGATTTGGTTCGTTGTATACAAAGAATGAGCCCTCGAACTTACACAAGAAACGCGTATATGTAATGGGGTTATGGGAAATGAATACATATTTCTAAATGAGACTAAAGGAAAACAAAAACATACATACCACGCAAGTGTTCTTCTGCATCGAACATATTCCTAAGATACCGGTAGGAATGTAGAACTAGAGGGGGAGGGGGAGAATAAGTAACAGCCATTAAAATCAAAATTAAAAAATTCAACTGAATTTGTATATATTTCTATGTATGCTATTAAAACAACGCATGGTTTTTCTCTCTTAAAGATTTGCCAGCCTTTTGTAGCGTGCAACGTGTATTTATCTTCAGACAGACCAGTTACAGTTTAATTCTGATTTGAGAATTAGCTAAATGAAATATAGTCTAGTTTTAACAATTTTTTCGAATCATAGTCATGATTTAAAAGTCGTTATTTTTCTTACCTGTTTCGTTACAATTTTCTTATATTTTTGGGAGTATTTTTCCTAAGAACGAAGACATTTGTGAACGTGCACTTTCTCACAGGTTTCACGGCAAACAGCTGCAGAATACAAATGCATAACGACGATGGCATGCGGGCGCGCGCGTGCGTGAAGTTAGCATTCATTTCATGCAAGTAATTCACATTGTTAATTGAAAATAATCATTTAAACAAAAAGAGTTCTTGCGAAAGTATTAATCCCGTATGGAAACAATTGCATGTTCCAAAGAAGAAAAAATAAAAATGGCGACTTACCAGAACACTTGCCCAAATTCCAATGGAGACAAAAAATAGTTCGGTGACTAGGAAGATCTCGGCAATGGCGACGACGATGCTCCCAATGCCGAGGGCGAGCTGCAGCCAACCAGTCGCTCTTCCGGCAGCCCCGTTAAAGTGCTGAGAGACACCACTCGATGAGTTAGGGTTCTGCACCGTGGTGGCATAGTTGACTGGTGCGGGCTGGTGGAGGTAAACAGCCTGACCCGGGACTCCGGGCTGGGTGGGATAAGACGTGGCCTGCATATCAGAGGTAACTTGCTGTGTAGGGTAAGAAGGTTTTGTAAAAACTGTAAATGAGTTTTGAAGACCAATAATAGGATTAAAATGCACTTATGCAAGATAGTGGAATACATGTATTAAAATATCGATAGGTATTGCAAGTTATGAGTTCTATATTCATCAAGCGTTTGATATAAATAATTTCGAAACCACATCCGACCTGTGGCTGTATATGCATGAATGAAAAACAAACAGAGTCAGAAATCGGATTCATCAATTGGCCATCACTACTACATACAACAAACTACGCCCTAATTGCTCCAGTAAACTACCTCAGAAAACTACTCCTAGCACGAGTACCTTTAGATCATTAACTGCCTAGTTATCCCGGACAAGTAACCCTAGGGTTAGTAACGTTTCTTTAATCGTCCTCTGGTTACTCACCCCCCCCCCCCCCGATCAACTTCCAGTAGGACAAACTAAATCAACTTAAACAATAACTATCCGTGCAACTACCCCCAAAACAATAGACCTACCTCTAGAATAATTGATTTAATCACCCTAAGAAGTTTATCCCCGGATCACTACCTTCTTGTTTGTCCACGGAGGACATGTGATATATTTTAAGCGAGACTGCACTACATGCAGCTACTTGCGCCCTCTACATAGCCAACAATTCCTAAGCGGTGCCCGGTGATCCCCCATGGTCCCCTTTTTCTTATGTTAATTGAGAGCTGATTTGATGAGATAACCAAATGGCAGTGACCATGCAGGGAGGTCTAATCCCTCCTGGCCAAACTAGTGTAGATGAGCTTTAATGGGATAGTACTCTGAGGTAAATCATTTAAAGGCTTCTTAGGTGATTCGCTACATTTAAGGTGGTGTACCTCCTGTCAATCATTTCGTTTCCCATTTATTTTTACGAATGATAGCCTATGATAACAAGTTAGTTTTCTAGAAAGTCCAATTTATATTTAAGTAATAGAGAGACTAAATTTGTTAAACAACATGTCTGTACTGACACTCATTGAGGTACTATTACTCAATGTAAATTCATTTTTCGTTTATTTCCTTTTCTGTCTCTGTCTTCGTCTATTCTTCTCTTTCGTTTTTATATTTATTGTGGATTTCTTATACTGCGTATTCGGAAAACGAGACTCTATGGTTTTTTTTTTAATTCATGCCTGCTTGTGTTAATACTGTTCACATTTTCTTGAAATTATTAATGTCATTATATAAGTAGGCTCTACAAATGTTTTACTTCAGTATTTTGTTGATATGAAACAAGATTTAAAAGAAAATTAATAGAATAATTTTGAAGGATATCCCCTCTATCTCTGAAGTGACCTATTTTAATAAATGATAAGTAACAGCATATATCTGCAACATTAAAAAAGAATATCGAATCATCACTACCACACAAAGCTCCTATGCGGAAATGTCGACGAAAACTGAAATGTTACGTCATCTCTAATTAAAGCATATGGCGTCATAGCGACCTGCCATCGTAGGATGACATTATGTATACATAAATAATGGCGTGCACAAGTGCATTCGAGTGTACTACGACGAGAAATGTACATTAAATGCATTGTTTGTTCAAAAGGTTGAATAAAAAATATTGTGCATGAGCAGTATAGCAAGAGAGAGAGAGAGAGAGAGAGGAGAAGAAAAAAAAGGAAGGGGGGGGGGGGGGGGCAATAGTGGACTGTCAGGAAAAACATTGTTTGATCATCATAACCTTCATTTAACCGTAACTTTTTTTTACCGTTCAAGGCAATTACTTATCTCGTTTGTTTATCTGTCCATTAAAACAAACAATAAATATATTTCAGTAGCCAACGAAAAAGAAAAACACCCATCACCTAGAGAATAAATAAAATTTTAGTAAAATAGGATCAACTATGAAAAGTATTCATTTGCATGTTCACCCAATTATCGTACAATAGGAGGTAAAATATCATTAGAGCATTATTTTTCTACTCTATAATTCGCATGAGCTATATGAAATCATCCATCGGTCATAGTAAAATAACGCATGAAAGCCATTTTTGTTACTGTGCAATGTGGCTGCCTTGCAAACTTTACAAAACATTGCGACCGAGACATGCACATTTATACAATTCACATATATATTAACAATAAATCATTTATAATACGTCGAGTTTCTCGTTTGTACCACTGTGTGCGAAGTATAGAAAGCGGAACTGTGTGTCATGAATATACGACGTAAGATTTAACAACTTGTAACGGCGATAGGAAAGATGGCGCATATTTATCTGCATGCAATGTGTAAACCGTAGGTTTCTGAGGCGGTGAAGGGCCTTGCCACCGCCACATATCAATTTTTAAAAAATAGACAATTATGTTCTTTTCATGTTCTTTCATCTGTTGCTCATAATTGGCCTTTCAAAGGATGTTTATCTTTTTTTCGTATTCATTTTGATTTTATTATTCTTGTTATATTTTCTGTGAGTTCCTTTCATATCATTTCGCTTGAATGTATCGTTATATTTAAACGTCTATTCACGGCCTTCAATGCTGAAAAGCAGCTACTTTCTCGATGAAGAAGGGAAGGACAAAATTGAACCCCAAGAAGTCATCTTAAATTGACCAGGTACAAACATTTCAGTGCTCTTATTATTGTACCCCTTTTATTTGTACATTTGAGAATGTCAAACAACCTGATCTGGTGAATATATAATAGTAGAATAATATAAATTCAATTGTGTAAAAATGGAAGGAGAATTTCAAAGACCAAGATCTCAACAAATCCTCAAATCTCCCCTCATCTGAACCACGGGGAGGTGACTACCATTCATACACCGAATGCATCGATAAATGTTTAGTACATTCATTCGTGTACAGTACGAAAAATGGGAAATACTAAATAGAAATATCTTGTAGAAAAATAAGCCCACTCCTACACAATGAAAGGATGGCCGAAATGGTGTTGACATGACTCTGTACTGAATAATTTTAATGAAAAGTCACACAACGGATTATCATTCATTTTAGCACCGGCATTTTAAACAGTCATAATGGAGTGTTATTTTCGGCACAATTTAATGCTTATATTGTCCCAAATCTTCATAATGATCTGGAATACATGAGTATACCTATTTCAATTTGTAATTGTATAGGTTTCAACATTTGCAAGCCTACCCTACAAACAAGACCCTTCTGAACTTTCCCATCACAAAATATTACAATAATTCACGACGACCTTTGAAAAGTACTATAATAGGGAAGTAATCTTTATTTTTAAAAATCATTGGAAGTGCATATGCTATACAAGAACGGAAAAAGTAATGTTGTTCATAGTATCACAAATTGGATGGTTTTCATTTACTATCAACAAAAATATTCAATACGTAATACACATTTCGGTTTCTATCCCCTCTTGCTCATGTTAGTTATGACTCCCTGATCGATATTGCGGTACTTTCTGAGAATTCTCCGTGATCGGAGTCGTATCAAAAGATACAACCACACAAACGGCATCCTCACCATTAACATACCTGTGTACCTATTATGCACCCAGCAACAAAATGGTGACTTAAAATAGAATAAGAAATGATAATGATCTCATGATTTGAATCATATCAGCAGTAAGAACATACTACACATCACTCAATAATACTATTCCTGTCAAAACAAACCCCCATATAGATTTTGCTGGGGCTATCGCGCTAACGAATGAAAAACAGATTAGACTTACCTTGATTGTCTGTTTAAAATGTCTGCCTCAAACCAAGTCCTTTAATGATGCTGTATAATCGCACACACTACAGCAGGTATTATCATACTGCGAGCGGTAATTACAATAGAAAAATGAATTCCGGTTTTGTATTGAGTGAGTGGTTTTATTCATTTCCGGGATCAGCAGGAGTTGGAGAAGTTCAAGGAAATATGTGATGAAATGAAATGAATTGGGGTAATGACAAATAAACATTGGACGGATGATCAGTGTAGCGGGCGCTCTACTTTAAATTAATCTTTAATAGTATTGAAATATGATTCCAGATATATCATAAAAATCCCCATTTGGTTTGATTTTAAAATTGAAAGAAGAGGTAATTTAATTGTATACCACTTCATCAAGGTTCGTGTATGTATAAAGTGTGGCAATCGATGATCTTCTCAAGACCCCACCCCCCCCCCCTCTCTCTCTCTCTCTCTCTCTGTCCCTCTCTCTCTCTCTCTCTCTCTCTCCCTCTCTCGCTCTCTCTGTCTCTCTCTCTCTCTTTCTCTCTCTCCTTCTCCTTCTTTCTTGTCTCTATTCTTTTTTCTTGGTCTCTCTCTACTTTTGTCTCTCTTGTCCTCTATTTCTACATGCCATTCCTCTATTTCTCTTGATATTTGTGGGTGTGTGTGCGTGTGTGTGTGCGTTCGTGTGTGTGCGCGCGTGTGTGTGTTTATGTGCGTGTCGCGTGTCACATGGTGGGAGGGGTGATGGTAGAAGTGTGTTTGGTAGGATTGGGTTATTTATTTTATGTTACAACTGATTTCATTTTTTCCATCAATCGTTCAATCAATGTATAGAAAATGCATTAAATTATGTCAAGATGAAAAACAACTGTATTTCCAAAATTGATTTATATTGATTAGGAATCAATAACAACAACTATGGAAAGAATTGTATTTCACAGAGCAACTTCAACTGCCAATGCCAATACCAGCACACAATCGAAATCGTCATAAATGTAATTTGCAGGTCTCGAATTCTTTGCTTTTCTTATATTGACATGAGATAATAATCGTGAAACAAGATGCTCAAATCACTTCAGTCCAGGTTGCGTGTGAAAGTTATCTTGTAAGCACTTGGTAGTAAATCATAATTGTAACACCCCACTCTTTATTCCCAATCTCTGCTCCTATATGAAATAAAGAAACAGTGGTAATGTGAGTAACCACCAAGTTCAATTTTCTGACATATTTATTCTACTTCACATTATGACCACCAGCAACACAGCTATCATGCAATCGTAATAAGGATTCAGTTCTGTGGTTTTAAATGATTGATGAAGTAAGTTTGATAGCGGGTTAAAATATTAAGAATGGTTATAAATCATAACAAATAATGGCAATAACTAGCTCCTTTTTGCATACATGAAGTAAATACAATTTCTGTTTTTGCCGCTGCTCGGGACTCGGATACTTCCAAGAGCTTGTACTTCCAGTTTTAAACAAATGCCTTTCATTAGTCAAACAGAATTTTCATTGAATAATTAAAAGCACATGATGGTAGTGTGTACAAATAAATGTATGACATATCAACTACCATCCCAGTAAAGCTTTTTGATTGAGCTGCAAAAAAAAATCGAGTGACACCAAATAAAGTCCATCTCATGGTGCTTTCGTCACAGTTATCAGAGTCATATCTCGGGGCGCCTCGAGATACGTCTCGAGGTCTCGAGAGAGAAGAGACTGATATTTTCTATAAACCCTCGGATAACTTTTTAGAAGACTCAAAGGAGAGAGGCATGGAATTATGTACATGCCAAAATAAATATAAAAAACAAGAAATTTAAGCAAACACATTTTGGACAATAATGCACATAACACAAAGATCAATGGGGATATTTTAAATCACGCTTTTGATGTAACCCACAAACCAAAAAACAGGCGAATTCAAATGCATTTTTCTCAAACGCGCTCAGAAACACAGCGTTTTAAACAAGACCCAAGAAAAGATTTGTTGCATGGTGAATTAGAAATTCAGGAAAGGAAAAACATTAATTGAAAGAGGTAATGCTTTGTTTTCTGCAACTCAACATGGATGTGACACAGACATATCGACATACCTTTCACTGTATGTTTTACACATGCTTCTCAATTCAATTCGATTCAAAAATGGTTTTTATTATAGCAGAAACATGGTTCATACAAATACAATTTTACATGAAGGACAGCCTTGGCTGGAATATTCATGTTTACATGTTCGGCACAATTGATAACACTTTTAAATATATACATGTAAAGAAGTAGCAATATCAAAAATAAGACTTAGATTCTGTAACTATAATCCATAAACACATTGCACAAGTTTCCATAAACACATTGCACAAGTTTCCAGAAATACAGCTGTAATTGTTTTAAAATGTCCTATAAAAGTCAATACAAGCATGGTAAAAAGATTAAACTAGGTACATTTTAAACAGCCTGCTTGGGGGAGGAGACAAGCACTTAGTATACCTGCAATAACGATAAAAGTACGAAATAAAACAAGTTTTTCAACTTGTATTGAGTATGTCAACTAGAAATGACAGTGGGCTATTTTTAAAACTGTTGTTTTTAATTGAAATTGTTGATAAATGGGAATACGACGAATAGTTATATTAGTGTTTTTTTCTGAGGTAAGCAGGTCTGACAAATAGAGTGATTTGAAAGGGATTTTGCGAATTTTCTAGAAAGTGCTAGTCTCCTCTCCTCAAGAGTTGGTAAATTGCATACTTGGTATTTGCTTCAGACAACAACGCATCATGAAAATTAGATGAAAGAGATGTGACAAAGCAAGAAAACATATATTTATTTTTTTAATTGAGAGTTTATCTCTCATTTATGAAAATTTAATATTTGTTTACATCTTATGTGATTCTGTCCAAATTAATGATAAAAGTCAAAAATGGAAATTTAGTGCAGAAAAAAAAAATCAATTATCTGCAATAATTATATTCGTGTGCTCATTCATTCATTCATTCAAAATGGTTTATTTCAAAATAAAACTTTCATCGCGGCGTTTAGCCGAATTACAAAAGTTTACAAAGAAAATTAATAACACAATGTAATATATAACATAGCATGACTCCCGTGCACGCTCGGGAGTGTGTGTTCGTGTGTTTGTGCGTATGTGCGTGTTTGTGTGTGTATGAACATGTGTCTTTCGTTTGTAATGATGAAATATTTCTTAGCTGAATGATGTAAACAATTATGACTGATCTTCGTCAATGTTTTCCTGAAAACATCCCCAGTGGCGTGTCCAAACCATGGCCTCAGAGGGGCAAAATATTTCCAACTGTGATCCATATACCTTCAGTAAGGAAAGTCCTGGTTTGCGTTACCGGGGGTAGGGGCATCCCCCTAAATGACTTATTTGAGGAAGAAAGAGTTAGTCTGTTGAACAATATCATGCCTACACTTCATGCGTTTTCTCGCCTACAGTGATTCGTTACCTGCTTGCTACCACTACCAGGCTTTTTCCTGGTCGGAAACCCGTCAAGAGGGGCGAATTGCCCCCCTTGCCCCTCCTTCATTAATACGCTAGTGAACATCTCCAACTCCTACTGATCCCGGAAATGACTAATATAATATAATAAAACAAAAGTAATGATATTACATTTATAAAATGCCTTTTTATTAGAAACAAAGCGCATAGGCTAGAAATACTAACAAATAACAAAAAGAGAGAACATTATCATATAAAACTTATATTAATTACAAAAAAGAGGAATATTACAACAAGTTAGAAAAGATGTGATTTCAAACATTTCTTCAAAACTGTTAGAGTATGGCAATTCTTAAGTAAAGGAGGTAAGGAGTTCCAGGTTTGGAGGGCAATAACAGGAAAAGCCCTATCACCTATCTTTTACCTGGTTCGAGGGACGGTAAGTGGTTTATTACTCACTGATCGTGTATTATATATACATGGATGTGTGCGAATGGACTAGATCCGCTAGGTATGCTGGGGCCTGATTATTGAGACACGTCTTTGGTATTATGCGATTATTAACACGAAGCCAGTGAAGATCAGTGATGAGAGGGGAGACATGGACAAATTTTGGCTTACAATGAATTAGCCGTGCTGCTTTATTTGAGGAGGAGTTGAAGGGAGTTCAGATCTTTGATCGATATACCATGGAGTGATGAATTACAATGATCTAGACGAGACAAAACAATAGATCTTACAACTGCATGTGAAGAATCTGTTTGTATGAACTTCCTTATTCTACTGAGGTTACGTAAGTGTAAGGATATACAGTGTATCAGAATTGAAATGAAAGTGAATAATTCTCAGTTTTTTTGTTGTCTAATTTGAAGAGATATGAGATATGAGGAAGGATGTTGATTACAGACGTGGAGGAACTATAAGGTTGTAATCGCTAATATTTCACCTGATGTAAATAGAATTTTTATAAATCTGTTTTCTTTTGTAGCTTTTCCCTTTCTCTCTTTTTTTCTGGGTAACAACGAATTTTGTTGGGGTTAAATCATTATCAAAGGCTATTTTGAAATCTGTGTATCGATGTATTTTTTTAACGTTGTGTGTACATTGTTTTTAAGGAATTATAAATGGCTGAATAAATGAATAAAATCTGAAATTAAATTACGTGTAATAATTCAATATCATTGATGCTTTTAAAGACCTTTTAATTTGAAACGAATCAAGTTGATTAAAAAAAGATCAGTGAATATGGGTGGGATAGATTGAAGAGACGGGAGTCATGAATATGCAGACTGAATATTTTATTTGTTGTTCATGTTTTGTTGAAGTATGCATGAGTCTTTGAATTGTGTTTATTAAAATATTTCTGTGGTATTTATGATAGGTTACAGTACAGGATTATGAAATCATTAATGTCCTATTGGAGCTGCTTTCCTCAGTCAGGGGGTGTTTCACAACGACTAAGATCAACTGGCCTGTAGTGAAATGGATCAGAAATGTTATGGAGAAAAAGAGAAGGGATGGAGGAGAGATAGGAGGGGATTATGATGGTGAGATGAAATTTGATTTCAACGTTACCCGGCTTTCATTATTTTTAGTTTAAACTAAAAAACTATCGTTCTCTATTCCCCATAACATTATATTTATTTCTTTTAAATTTATCTTTTTATTTTTACAGGATAGCCATTCCACCTTTAATATCAGTTTGACCAAGTGGCTCTGTATACATGTATAAAATAAAATTAAGTTTGTATAACATGTAAACACATATAGATAATGGAATATAAATAAATTAGATTTAAACGAAAAGAAAGGGGAAGGAAAATGAATAAATTCAGCAGAAACTAATTAATAAGAAATTAAGTTGAGAGTATCTGTGATAGGGCATTCGCAGTATATACACCTATAAACATGCACACTATCTAAGAATGTGTTGTATAATCCCTGAATCCTAACAATCGATAATGTTTATTTTATTTATTTATTTTTAATTTTTTTTGCATTTTCCTAGAAATGACTAATTAATTCTTTTATCGGATACCAGGTGCATGCTCGCCATGAAGAACGCAACCATCCCTGCCAACTAGGCGAGCCACCACCAACTTGTCTTTGGGCAATGCGTGAAATACAACGTGTCTGGGGAGGCATTCGATCCCCACATCAACCCGTTTCACGACCTGGCTGGCCGACATCGCAAGTCATTGAATGCGACATCGGATGGATGTACAACAAAAGTCAATACAAATCATCCATGTTCACGGATGTAAGCTTCTTCCCAAATATATATCAAAAAATATACCCCCAACGCGCACCTGCGGCATACTGAATGTAGAGGGCTTGTATATGGAAACAACTATATAGCGAGAACTTTTCAATCATAAATAATCTCCATTAAAATTAAGTTTGTCACATTGTTTTGTTTCAACAAAGTTTATACACTTCTTCTTTTCCCTAAAACGTCTAAATAATGATTTTAATCGTAGTTTATTTCATACTTGTATGCAAAGTGCTTTTAGCATGTTTATTTAAAGGTGCTATTAATACTGAGAAAGTTACCCTGTTTAAATAAAACGAATAAATAAATATAAAATACCTGTCCTGTAAATGTATATAAATAATATACATATATGTGTGCGTGTGCGTGTTTGTGTTTGTTTGTGGGTGTGTGTCGCATGTGCGCGTGTGCGTGTTTGTGTGTTTGTGTGTTTTGTGTGTTTGTGTGTTTTGTGTGTTTGTGTGTCGCATGTGCGTGTGTGCGTGTTTGTGTGTTTGTGTGTTTTGTGTGTTTGTGTGTGTGTGTGTGTGTGCGTGTCACTCTCTCTCTCTCTCTCTCTCTTTCCCTCTCCTTCTCTAATCATCTCTTTGTTTCTTCCATTTTCTTGGTCTCTTCATTTAAGATATTTCTGGTTTCTCTCTCTCTCTCTCTCTCTTTCTATCTCTTGATCCCCTCGTTTACCTGTCTTTGTCCCTTTCATATCTCATCCTCGTTTTCTTCCTTCCATTTCTCTCTCATTCTTTTTTCTTCTGTCTCGTGTTCACTCTACCCCCCCCTTTTTTTTTTAATATGAAAGTCTCTCTGTCTTTCCTTCCATTCCTTTCTCTGTCTTGGTCCCTCAGGCTACCTCTCCCTCTTTCTCTCTCCGTGGTCAAATTTGCGATGGTGGATTAATACCAAATGATCAAAATATAAACGTTTATTGTAAAGATGATACGTTTACCGCAGGCTCTACCTCAGTGAATGATACAACAGACATTGGATATAGAAGTACGAACCCTGTATTACAAATGTTATCAATAATATTGCGTGGATGATTGGTGCGGGTGTGCGTCATGAATCTTGGGCATGCAGAAGTATTGAAAGCGCCCTTTTGCCTTCTTTTAGCAACACCTTTTCATTCAATTTCATACTTTTTTTTTCATTCATTTACGTCCATAAAATTCCTAATCTTGCATATATTATAGTCAATTTCGTCTTTAAGGGTCATTCACTTTCGAGCTTTGTCCAATCAATTTCATCAGTTTGCATCCTATTTCGTTAAAGTCAGAGAACGTTCCCCATCTTTGGCTACCCACGTTCAATCGCATCAAGCATTTCATCACTTGCAATCGATTTCGTCAAAGCGCCATTCAAATTTGTAACTCATTCGTTATAAGTTCTTGAATGAAATTACTCTCTTGAAATTGATAGCACGAAGCCGAATTTGATTATCACAATCTGCAGCGGACCGCCAGGTGTGACGAATTTGAATGAAATCTGACGAAAATTCTTTAGACAAAACTGAAATGCTCAAAGATGAATTTGAATGAAAATAAGTATTAAAATTGACGGGAAATCCTATGTTTAGATAAATGAGCTTAATAAATCGTGAACACATTATAATTGATAATTTTTTACATAATCTGGTAATCTGGTGTCAAAAACAAATAACGTTATCACATACACGTCTCACCACTTCTGAATCTAGAATTGGCGTTCATATTGGAGTAAAAGCAAATGATCTTTGACACCATGCAGCATATAAATATTTTGGATAGGCCTACAGCGTTGTTACTTTGGCATACAATATTTAAAATATATTGTAACGAATGAAAGGTCATACCCCACATGACCATTAACAAATAGTTGCATCGCCTGGATTTTACTTCCAAAGTCATCCCCCTCGGAGAAAAACTCAATCATTCGATGGAAGACGAATCAATAATGTCTAATTCTAAAGAAGGTATTTATAAGTTATTATTATTTGAAACTAAATTTTATAATGTAACTGTACAATAATTTTCAGCTGCAGCTTCCTACATTTCCAGCATTGTTCAAAGTAAAATCTGCCGATGAAGAATGGATTGACGATTTTCATTTTCATATCTGCGGCAGATTGGTTGTTTGTCCTGGTGTTTATCTCCCTTGGTTGTTTGTAAGGATAAGGGGCTGGTAGAATTGGTCCGGGTTAGTCTGTTGTGGTATTGCGTTATTCTCCTGCTGTGGATGTGTTTGCTGATGCTGGAATGTCTGTTGATTTGGGAAGGCCTGCTGGGGCAAGTGAACTTGTTGCGGTGTGGGTGGCTGCTGCGGTAAAATAGACTGCTGCTGTGGATAAATCTGCTGATGCGGGAATGTCTGTTGGTGTGGGAATGTCTGCTGGGGCAAGTGAAATTGTTGTGGTGTGGGTGTCTGTTGCAGTATACGAGTCTGCTGATTCGGGAACGTCTGTTGCGGTACGTGAATCTGATGTGGTGTGGGTGTTTGTTGCTGTATACGATTCTGCTGCGACGGATTAGTCTGCTGATGTAGGAATGTTTGTTGCGGTACGTGAATCTGTTGCGGTGTGGGTGTCTGTTGCAGTTGCTGTTGGGCGGCGCTGTAAGGAGGTGGTTGGTCCGTAGGAACGTACGACAAACCTTGTTGATCTAGAAATATGAATATTAAACATTGCTATGTGTAGCTTCTAGACTGCAAATTCCTACCCCCCCCCCCCCTCTATTCATTTTAGAAAGATTATGGTGATGATGATGAGTGATACTTCACGCCCCTTTCCTCTAACCTTATGTTTCTGGTATTATACTTTCAATGTTTCACTGACCTACATGTACATACATGTTGGTGATTAGTACAAACGACATTATGGTATTTAAGTCAAGGGACTTCACAAAATAGTCAAAATTAAGTTATCTCGCAATTATCAGCTGCTATACCCTCCCCAATTCAACAGTTATTGATGTTTATCATTAAGGGTTTACTTACGTGTCGAGACGATCGCGGGGTACTGGTTGACCTGCAGTAAAGGAGAAGTATAAATTCAATTCAATTGATACCTCCATACTTTTTCTTGAAGTGGGAGTCCCATGAAAAACAAAACAATACATTTTGATACAAGCCACTTTTGTTTGAAGTAACAGAATACTGATTTACAAATTGTCAAGAATAAGTTATGAAAATTACATTGGCTTTAGTAAATATAAAAGCTGATAACATGCATGAAAAGGTTCAATTCTAAGAATGATAATCCTATACTTTTCAGAATTTGTTCAGTAAAGAACGTTAAGACTTGTCAAGTATAGTTATTTATCTGGAAAAATATCTCCAACGTGTAAAAGATCTTTTCATGAAATGTTTGAAATATTATTTCTTAAAGCAATATCTTGTTTTCTTACCACGTTAAATCCTTGCAGTGGTCTTGACGATTGTTGGGTGCAACACACTCCGGAACAGCCGTAGACTGATCCTACAATAGCAACTATCAACTCGATCAACCCGATCACACTCATGATAGCATCCGAGGCAGTTCGAGACTCCTGCCAATAGAAAAGGGTAAATTTGACTCTGCATAACTCGAAGTCGCACAACCCGAAATTTCACTTAGTCGAATCAAATATTTGTCTTCTTCCAAATTATGCAAAACCGACTGAAAACAAACTTTAATTGGTTTGGATAATCATAACATGTAGTTTAGGCTTCTACCAACCAACCTTTTAAAAACAAAACACAACTCTGTCAGCAGTATCAGAATACGCCCTCAATACTGGACATTAATATTGGTGCCCATATTATTGATTCTGAAACACACCATTTGGTCGAGAAAGGTAAACAAAATCCATTTTAATAAGCAGTATTAATCCTTCACTGAATAATGACTCTGGCTGTTCCCTGTCACCTATATCTTCGCTCCAGTGATCTTGAGGCACAAGATATCAAGTGGGAATGGCTTGGGAAAGTTCACAAGAGTGGGTGAACTCTTGCAAAATAAATGTTTAAGGTTGGTAGATTCTCAAACTACATGTTAAGCAAAAGATGTTTTATTTACACTTCCTAAGTAAAGTTTTACTTTCAACCTTGGCCTGTGGCCTCGGTGAAATATAACAGCATTCGGACAATTCTGAATTTCTCGGTTCATATATTTATATAAAATTGGCTGCCCTTGAGAGGGTTATCGGATATATTGCATTCAGCCTGCGAATATTGCACGAGTAGAAGACGAGTGCAACATTCATGCCAGCTAAATGCAATTTATCCGATGTACTACGAAAGAAAGGCGCTATTTAAGTAATATTGACTGCCTTCTGGGCGATACGACATATATCGCCCGAACCCGAAGGTGAGGGTGATATATGACAAGTCGTATTGCCCTGGATTAGGCAGTCAATATTACTATTATTAACCACATCAGACATCTAGAGCAAACAAGAAACTCTTACTATCTTATACTCTTAAATTATGTAGGCTATACAGGGTTTCCTAGCATTATTAGTTGCAAAAACATTGTCAAACCAGCACTGTTCATCCAGTGTTTGACAGATTTTCGATATACTGCAAACAGTTTGCCTTGAGTGTGATTGTTACGTCACAATAGAGTTCGCGCAAAGTGCGCATTTTCTTATACACGATGCGCGATGTAGATTACAGTAGCTGATACGCGATGTAAATTACAACTGGCTCTATATTATTTATATAATATGGACTGGCCTTGAGGGAGATACCACATTGATTGATTGATTTTATTCGACAAGCTTCCAACATACAACAATATACAATAATAACAGATCAAAAATAAGTCAGCTTGAACAGGATAACCCACGAAAGCTCGAGAGCTTATTTCCAGTGGGGTCCCTTACAGACATGTATAAAATTAATAAGTTAAAATAGTAATATTTACCGACAGATAAGAAAATTAAAAGAACTACTTATTAAAGATAATAATAATAATAACAACATTAAACTGATGATAGAAATGATATTAAGTACAAGAAGAAAAAGAAGAAGGAGAAGAAGAAAAAGAGGAGAAGGAAGAAGAGGAAAATAATGATGAATTTGTAGAATTTCTATAACGTACGAAAACATAAGTATATACAACATGAAAAGGTATGAACCGACAGAAGAATAAAAATTTCAATCATATAACATGTCATTCACTTCTCTTCTCTGACTGTCAAGTATTAGGTATTCCTTTAATTTCCTCTTAAAATGATCATAGTTTCCTCTTTCTTTTACACCATTGGGAAGGGAATTCCAATGTTTTATGGCATTGTAATAAAACGAATTTCCAATACTACCTACTCTTTCTGGTAAGTTAAAGTTGAATCGTCTATTTCTTGTATTATAATCATGTACGTCAGTAACAAGATCGAAGTTGGATCGAATATAATGATTCGACCTAGTATGATATATTTTATGCACGTGATGCAATGCGAGTTGTTTTGATCTTTGGTCGACTTCAAGAAAACCAGCTTTAGAAAGTTCGCTGTAGCCAACATGAGTTCTTGGACCAGAACAGTTGATAAATCTCACCATTTTGTTCTGTATAATCTTCAACTTCTTTTGATCTGACTTGTTTATGTTACTATACCATGCAGGGTTAGCATAGTCAAATAAACATTGAATAAGAGCAAAACAGAGTGTACGTCTTGCTTTTAAATCCATACAACTTTGATATCTGTACAAAAATTTCAGACGAGAATTTGCTTTTTTTACAACTTATTCTACTAAAGATGAAAATGAAATTGCGCTAGCCAACTCAATGCCTAAATACTTCACAGACTCTTTTCTCTTGATTGCTTGATTATTGTGTGTCACTTTGAATTCAAATGACTTTTTAGAACTACTTTTAGAACAAAATAAAATGCTTTCTGTTTTTCCCAAGTGTAAAGAAAGCTTATTATCAGTCATCCAATCGACACACGTAGACAGCTGTTCACTGAGCTTTTCCTCAATATATTTAGGATCAGGATTTGAATAGAGTAGTACGCTGTCATCTGCGTACAATAATAGTTTGAAGTCTTTTATACAAATACACATATCATTTATATAACTTGAAAATAGAATTGGGCCTAAAATGCTTCCCTGAGGAACACCGCATGTTATAGGCATTAGTTTGGAACGAATATCATGAATGGCCACTACTTGGTGCCGATTAGATAAGTAGGATCTGAACCAATCTAAACTTGCCTTAGCAAAACCCATTAGTTGTAACTTCTTCAATAAGACGCAATGATTAACTGTATCAAAAGCTTTTTGCAGATCAAGGAGCACCATACCAACAAAGCGCCCTTGGGAAGTTTCTCTCCTCAAATAATCAGTCAAATGAATTAGACATGTTTCAGTCGAATAATCATGTCGAAAACCAGATTGAAATTCATAAATTATATCATTTTCTTTGAAGTATCTTTCAATTTGAACACAGACCGATTTTTCTAGAATCTTTGATGCTACGCTTAAAACACTAATAGGTCTATAGTTGCTAACATCAGTTTTATCTTTCTTTTTATAAAGTGGAGTCACTTTTGCTATTTTCATATCTTCTGGAAAAGTACTCGTCAAGATAGATAGGTTCATTAAGTAACTTAGAGGCTTAAATAAAACCTTCGCACCATCTTTTAGAAATTTAGCTGGAATCAAGTCTAACCCAGTACTTTTTGATACATTCAACTTACGTAACTCTTTGAAAACAAATTGTTCACTGATTGGTAATAACTCGAAGCTGTTTTCATGTACACCTTTTCTTTCGTAAAAGTCACGAATACAATCATTGTCTGCGCTGAAAAAGTCTTTGGAAGGGGGGAGTTTGTCTACTAATTTGGCAGCCACATTTGTGAAATGAGAATTGAATTCATCAGCGATGGCCATCTTATCATGACATAATTCCCCATCAATTTTAATGACAGATTCTTGTTCTTTTCGCTTCTTATTTTTCAATCCTAAGCTTTTTAGATTCTGCCAAAGTTTTTTCGAATCTTGTTTATTTTCTTCTATCTTGTTTTGTAAGTAATCGAGTTTAGCCTTTTTCACCTCTCTTTGGACCATATTTCTTAATACTCTGTATCTTTTATAGAGCTTCTCATCTTTTGCTCTTTTCCTCCATTTTTTGTATACTATATTTCTCTCTTGAATTAGGGAAAGAATATCTTTAGTCACCCAAGTTTCTGATCTTTGTTTTATTCTTATCCGTTTCAGTGGCGCTATCATATTCAAATTTGAGATAAAAACATGTTGAAATATTGACCATGCCTCATTTACATCTGTACAGTCAGTTATTCGTGACCAATCAACAACAGATAGTTGAAGCCCGGTGGGGTCACTCAATGTGACTTCCGGACCGCATGACCGTTACCAAAATCGCGGAAAAAGGGGTCAATTTCAAGCAATGTCCGCGGACAAAATATTCCTCGAAATAAAGAAAATAGGGGTGCACAGGTGTCCTCGAAATTGATAAATAGGGGTCAGGAAAAGGGAAAAGAGAAAACCGGGAAGGGAAAAGAGAAAACCAGGAAGAAAAATTCTCGGAGCCGAGTCTTGTCCTTGAAATATGGTAAAATAGGGGTAAATTTGCGAAAGTGTCCTTACAATCTTATAAATAGGGGTATTCCAAAGTACGATTTTGTCCTTGTTTTGACGTAAAAAAGGGGTTAAATTTCACAAAATGTCCTTGAAATTGACCGCAAAAGGGGGTTATATGCATTTGTGGTAACGGTCATGCGGTCCGGAAGTCACATTGAGTGACCCCACCGGGAGTTGAAGATTGAAAGACTCTTCTGTATATTTTTTCATGGATCTGATATCATTAGTCCTGTGATGACCTATAGCCAGTCTAACATTTTTCCGTGTACAGAAAGTAAAATAATGGTCGCTAATACCTAGATCAATGACATGGCATCCTCAAATTTGGAGCATTGGAAATACGTTGATGACATGACAATAGCGGAAGCGAGACCACGGGGTGCGGCTGCAGAAATCCACAATACCCTATCTGAACTCAACACATGGTGCAATAACAACGCCATGCAGCTTAATGCCAGTAAATGTCATGTAATGAGAGTAAACTTCGGAAAAACCCAACTCCCTCCAATTAATGTTAGTCTTGGGGACCAGACCCTTGATGAGGTGCAAACAATCAAAGCCCTGGGGGTACTACTACAAACAGATCTGAAATGGAACAGCCATGTCGATTACATGGTGCGTAACGCAAATAGGCGCATGTATATGCTAAGAACCCTGAAACCATTCCAATTACCATGGAAAGACTTACTATGTGTATACACAGGCTATGTCAGGCCCCTTGTTGAATATGCTGCTCCTGTGTGGCATCCTGGCTTAACAAACCAACAAAATGCCCAGATTGAAAGGATCCAGAAACGTGCACTCAAAATTGTACTGGGATCATTGTACGTGACCTACGAAAATGCACTACAAATGACCAATCTCCAAACCCTAGACAATAGAAGGCGAGAACTTTGCAAAAGATTTGCTAAATCACTAATAAATTCACCTCAGTTCAGGGACTGGTTGCCACGCCCACGCCAGAATAGATATTCTCAATCTCTGAGGAGGGTTGCTCCTTATCCTGCAATCAGATGCAGAACTGATAGATACAAAAGAAGCGTAATTCCATTCTTGGTCGACCTATTGAATGATATGTAACTATAATCATCAGACATAGCTACACTTTTCGCTTTTCACCCCTTATTATATTTGAATTTATTCCAGTTTGTTACATGATATTAACTTTAATTAATTATATCCAGTTAATTGACAAATCATTGCTGTATCAATCGTAACTGCTAAACTTATTTTCCTCTTCCATTCTCTCCCCCGTTTCTAGCACTCTTTCTCCCCTCTCTCTCTCTGTCTGTCTCTCTCTCCCCTCTCTCTCTGTCTCTCTCCTATTCTCTCTCTTTCTTCTCTCCTTTTCATTTCCCCCTTCTCTCCTATTGTATCCGTCACCTTGTATGTTTCTCTATTGTAACGATTTGGAATAGCTGGCCCCGTTCACAAACCGATCAGCACAGGATACGCTTTGAACCTATGAATATTAAAGTATATCTATTTTTTGCCTTTGTAAATCTTAACTTATTTTCTGTCAAATGTAAATTTCCAGTGTATCACTGTATTTTACTGAGCTTTTTAATCTGTTAAAATCACGCAATTATTCACTTTTAAAGTCTATTGCAACTATTGTTACAAACAAACACGACCCGTTTAAAATCAATGAATATCGGAGTGGAAATATTATTGCATGTTCACATTATATATATCTTTATATTTTATATTTTTACTATGAACTTGAACGAATTTTGAATTTATATCTTGTAATGTCTGATTTCACATGTATTTATTGTAATGTAATTTTTCTATCAATTTGTAAAAAGTCACACAATTCAGCCTTCGGGCTGCGAGATGATTCTCAATAAAACAAACCATTTTATATACATAATATTTCCCAAACTAGACTCATATTGCCCCGATTCAAAGACGAGGGCAATATGATTCTTGTGAGGGAAATCTGTGGTATCTCCCGAAAGTTAAGCCAGTCAATATTGTTATTATTATCTAAATCAGACATCTAGAGCAAATACATACATGACAATCTCATAGAACTGGAAAAACTTTGTCAAACCAGCACTGTGCATCTAGCTGCTTGACAAAATTGTCGATACACTGCAAACAGTGTACCCAATTTGGTGTGATTATTACGTCACCATAGAGTACGCGCAAAGTGCGCAGGTTCTCGTACGCATAATAGATGCGCAATGAAAATGACAAAATACGGCGCGGTGAATATGGTCTTATATTTCATGTTTTTTTAACACGTAAAGACCATAGGCTTTTTCATGAGATGGTAATATGGTATCATATTCCCCGATTAGCTCTTTTAGGATTACAAACAAGTGTAATATGATTTTGTAAAACCACTGCTCAGATGTCTGATACGGGTAATAATATCGTATTAATGACTGCTTTGAGAGAAATAGTTGTTTTTATACGCTCAAGGGAAGGTTAGAATTGTGCTATTACCCGAGGCGTGCCGAGGGGAATAGCCCAATTGTAACCTTCCCGAGAGCGTATAAAAAGAACTATTTCTCGAATATTAAAGCAGTCATTAATACTTTTATATGCCGAAAAAAAAATAGACTAAAAAATAAAAAATAAAATATACTATTTTTTTTTGTCGAAGGTGAGATTCGAACTCTTGCGTACAATGAGTGATACATCTTAAACCAACGCCTTACACCACTCGGCCATCGCGCGCTGTTAACATGCTTGGCAGTTTTGTACAATATATACATTAAAATGGATTGAAACCGGCTTCGGCGTGATGAATGCTTCGCAAAAGCACTCTTCTTTTACTTTTGCAATGCATATTGGCACGAACTTAGATCAAGATCTATCGGCAGATGTTGTTTTTTTGTTTTTGGAAGTTTATTTTCGTCTTCATGTCAACAATGCTAGATAAAATTGTCGGTAAGATCGATCGAGATTCAATTGTATTGAAATTACCGACCAATCCTTCGCACACACAGGTATCCTCGATCGCTCAAACCATTTTTTAACATGTAAACCTATGGGGTAACCATGGAGACTGACCTATTTTCTTAATAACCATGGTTATTGGGATTTTGAACTGTTTTAACCATGGTTACCGGGAATTTTACAGGAACAGTTGAAGTTTATGAATGCAATTTCGACCAATCAGATTGCTGGATTACTTAACTCTTATCCTGCCACAGGGCTAATCCCCCCAGTGCCAGATTCATAACGAGATAATCGGATTAACGCGATGGTACTAACAATAGCGCGTGCAAAGCACTAGGCCCAGTCCAATAGGCATGAACAATAACTGCTATTACGAATGTTTGCTAGCATGCAAGAAGCAGCGTAACAATAGCGTGCAAGCAGCCTCATGGCAGGCTATGAGTTAAGTGAGGTATATAATGCTCATTATATACCTCACTTAAGAAATCCAGCCATCTGATTGGTCGAAATTGCATTCATAAACTTTAACTATTTCTGTAAAATTCCCAGTAACCATGGTTAAAATAGTTCTAAAATCCCAGTAACCATGGTTACCGGGAAAATAGTTCAGTCTCCATGGTTACCCATAGGTTTACATGTTAAAAAATGGTTTGAGCGAACGAGGATACCGTACGTGTGCGAAGAATTGGTCGGTATTTTCATACAAGACAAGACAATTCCAAACAAGACAAAAATGGCTAAAGAAACTGTCCCAAGATTTCAACTTATCAAATGCAAGACTCGCTGACAGCAAGAACAACAAAAAGGGTACGTGAAATTATCCACAAAGTTAACATGTTCGTTTAGTTGCTGAAAATGGAGTACCAGCATAGACGTAGACGAAAATAGATCTAGTACTGATCGCGCACCCGATGTTGTGTGCTATATTCTTCCCATAGAGATTACACGCAATGCAGTCTCTATGCAGTCTACGTGCATTGCGCGACCATGCAAAAAAGTCAAGTTTTTTTTTTCAATTCGAGATTCAAACCTTTATCTGTTGTGATCCTGAAGGTGATACTCAATAAGTGAGGTGTCATATGAAAGCGCAGGTTCTTCTCTCTATTCCCCACAGGGCCGGCCCACCCCCAAAATTGTAAAAATATCTTGCTTAGACTAGAATCTAGATCTAGTGTACTCTCAAAGATACACTCATAAAAAACAACCGTGCAGATAAACTAGAGAAAGGCCAAGGTGGTGTCATTAGTTGACTCTTTTGTTTTCGGCATATAAAAGTATTAATGACTGCTTTAATATTCGACAAATGGTTGTTTTTATACGCTCTCGGGAAGGTTACAATTGGGCTATTGCCCTCGGCACGCCTCGGGCAATAGCACAATTCTAACCTTCCCTTGAGCGTATAAAAACAACTATCTCTCTCAAAGCAGTCATTAATACTATACTAGTTTAACACGCATTTTGCCATTGACTTTTCAGAGCGGGCTAAAATATTTGTTCATTGGTTTACTGTATAACCATATTGCCCGGCAAATTGCACACAAATCCCATTGACTTTTCTGAGCGGGCTAAAATATTTGTTCATTGGTTTACTGTATAACCATATTGCCCGGCAAATTACACACAAATCCCATTGACTTTTCTGAGCGGGCTAAAATATTTGTTCATTGGTTTACTGTATAACCATATTGACCGGCAAATTACACACAAAATCCCTTTGACTTTTCTGAGCGGGCTAAAATATTGTTATTTTGTTGGCTTATCCATCAAACCTTGAGGGCAATAACATTTGAAAATTGCCCTGCTCAGATGTCTGATACGGTTAATAATATATAATATGATATCATGATACAAGATTATATAATCTAAACTATTTACCACTAAACCGTCTTTACAGGGTATCGTCCTTGACTGTGCGTAGCATCCCAGTGATCTATCAACTGGAGCACCTATGGCCCCAATGATCATCATGAAAAATGCAAAGATGGCGGAGAACACAGACATGGTGATGT
Source organism: Strongylocentrotus droebachiensis (assembly GCA_035222895.1). Taxonomy (NCBI): domain Eukaryota; kingdom Metazoa; phylum Echinodermata; class Echinoidea; order Camarodonta; family Strongylocentrotidae; genus Strongylocentrotus; species Strongylocentrotus droebachiensis. The sequence goes on along the minus strand of JAVYIG010004353.1, from coordinate 55,001 downwards.
AAGCTGATATCTGTCAAAATGCGAAGATAACAATGTCTCATTTTCTTAAAAAGCGGACAGGGTTACACATTCTGTGTGTACAGAGTTATTATGGAAAATACATATTCTTGATGAAGACGATGATAATTATAATAATGACAATAGTACTGATGATAGTAAAATGTTAAGAGTAATAATCATTTTATCATAATGAGGATCTGTTGCCGATTTTGTTTTTCTTAAATAACATATCAAAACGTTTGGGTCGCTGAAAAGTGCTTGTTTTATTAGCAGAAAATGTTCTGTATGGAGTACGACATATTTTGTCTATATTGACTCGTATAATACGACAAAGATTATGTTCTTTCTAGTAAAGCAAACCAATTACAATTTCATTATGATTTACTACTGTGATTTATTGTTTGAGGTAGTAAATTTACTATTATTTTCAGCTCGCTTCTGTGTAAAATCAACGGTTCGGGCGACAGAGCTTTATTACCATGTCACAATTTGGCATACCGCCCTCTTGCAACTAAATTAGATAAGAAAGAAGAAACGAAAAAATAAGTAGAATGTTCAAACCTTCGCGTCATAATATGAAGGCTTTTGGATCTCTTTACTTCATATAAACAAATAGCTAAGGAAGTTAATTATTTTGGCAATACAATATTCCTTTTATACTGTAATGAACATTTCAAAGATTACGTACCACACACGTTCTTTTTCTGAAACTAACAATACCAAGTACTCCAGCAGGTCCAAAGCACTGTAAAATAAATATGGAAACAAACAGTCGATGGCGTCATTCATTAACAAACTACTGTAATGGTTTTTAAAAAAACACGGGCAAGCGATATTTAACAGTTCAGATGAATAATTATAAACAATGATAAATAATAGTGGTAATAAATGAAGAACAAAATAGAAGAAAGGGAGGAAGAGGAATGGGAAGTAGTAACATCAGCAGCAGTAGAAGTAGTAGTAATAGCAAAGATAATGGTAAAAATAATACTTATAATGATAATAGCAATATAAATAATAATAGCATTTTGTTATGAAGCGCTTTTCTATTTCCTGACAAAAGCGCTTGCAGTATTATTATTATTAATAGAAGTAGTAGTAGTAGTAGTAGTAGAAGTAGTAGTAGAAGTAGAAGAAGTAGTAGTAGTAGTAGAAGTAGTAGTAGTAATAGTAGAAGTAATAGTATTAGTAGTAGTAGTAGTAGTAGAAGTAGTAGTAGTAGTAGCAGTAGTAGAAGTAGTAGTAGAAGTAGTAGTAGTAGTAGTAGAAGTAGTAGTAGTAGTAGTAGTAGTAGTAGAAGTAGTAGTAGTAGTAGTAGCAGTAGTAGTAGTAGTAGTAGAAGTAGTAGTAGTAGTAGTAGTAGTAGTAGTAGCAATAATAATGATAGTGAGGTCTTGTATAGCGCTCATATTTGAATGCAAGTTTAAATGATACATGTGTAAAATCCCCTGTCCGATACGCTTATAAATAATTGCATGACAACAAACGCTGCTTGATTGAATGATTGGACATTGCATCAAAGTAACTGTAAAAAACGAAAGCGAAATAGACCAGTTCACGGTTAGCACATTACTGCAATGACCCCGAATATCCACAGATCTTCGAAACATGAAATGGTCCCACTTTGAACATTTTGAAATAATCACTCATACAGCGATAGAGGTGCCACTTAAATAGCCTTTGTTTCCCCTTTTCAAAGAATACTTCCACCTGTGTATCATGGAGTGCACTGCATGTGCATAAATGAATAATGATTACATAACTTTCATGAGCACGTATCCATTATTTTGTCTCCGTGTATTTCACAATTTGGTCTGCAATGACCTTTTTCTGCTCATGCTTAGACTGCAACCGTGAACTGGCTCATTGGCCGGGGAAAAAAAATCGTCTATTACTAAAACTTCAATATGATATGTTCAGTTTTTGCAAAGAGCGCTGCTTTTGATGTCTTCAACTGGTACCTGTGAATTTTGACCCTTATTATTGGAAGTATGCTAACCCGCTTTGTTGTAGGGGGGCGGCGGAGGGGCACCCTGTATCATAATATGTATATATATGTATCTCTACTCTGCAGTTGTTATCCTCAAATCGTTCACTTACCAGAAGACTCATCCATAACCCGCATGCAACGTAACGGACGTAGGATCCAAGTAGGAACTGCGCCACTCCTACCAGGGTCACCCCTACAGCACAGCATAGCTGGATCCACCCTGTCGCTCTGCCGGAGATCCCGTTGTAGCTTTCGGAGCAACCAGGCGTGGCAGGAGTGGGATACTGAGAGATCTGACCCGGCTGTTGATGGTAGACCATGGTTGTTTGACCCGGATCTGCGTTTGTAGATTGAGCCATGATTATCAGATTTTCAGCTATTTTTTAAGAAAAGGGCAATAAAGGTCATTCTGTGTGCATCGTGAAGACTCCTATGTATACATGTACGTGGATTCAAGAGGGCCGGAAGCCCCGCCCTCTTTTAAAAATGTAACATGAAAATTAATTATTACGTAATTATAGCACAGATTTGAATCACAAATGAAAATGGCTTAGTTTTGAAAAAAATACAAATTATGGAATAAGGGGCAGAGTAATAAGCTTAGGATTAGCTTGGCGAAGAACTGAACTTAAAGGAAACCGAACCCCAAGAAATGACTTTACTTATTCTGAGAGATCTATTATATCATTGTCCATTAGTCTACAAGATTCCCCACCAAACTGTATGAGAGAGGTATAAAGCAAGAATAATGTAGTTTTCCAGCACGACATGGTCATCGCCATTTTCTTGATAACGTGACGTACTATGCGAAGTCGTTTATCAAGTAAATGTATTCAAATTTAGTGATGCTTCCTCCCCAGACGTGTGTGGTGATGAAGCATTTCATTCACCTGCTTTTATCCTTTGTACTACAATTGCAAGAACGAAAATTGCATAAATAAGTTGGTGCTCTTCTGGGGTGAAAGTTTCTCATAATTGAAATATATTTTTCAACTACTATAGTATAGTATTTATAAATGAATTTAGTTACATTTGTTCCCCTGTTATTTATTTTCCACTAAATATAATTTCTATCTTCTCAGTTATGATTTTTCCACATTGAAAAGTAAAGGTTTCGTTAGTGATTTAAACATTATTTCCAACTAAGGCTTGGTGCATGATACATGTACAACTTCAACAGGTACGTCACATTTCCAAGAAAATGGCTGCGCCCATGTCATTATAAAAGGCATCACATCATGCCAGGAATATCTTCATTTATATATCTATTGTACATTTTCGTAAGGAATATTGTACATGAAAGGGCAGGAATACATCTAATTTTTCAGAATACGTGCACTTATTCTTTGGGTTTAGGTTTCCTTTAAGAGTATACATACAGAAAAGATATGACTTGTTTTTTAAAATTTTTGAATAACAATATAAGAAAAGGAATGTAAATATTAGCATACTCATTCCTAGGATATTGAAATCTTGATAAATATGAGATATCTAATATTTCTAAGGCACCTCATAACTTACATTCCAACAAAGCACACGGAGGACGTATAAAATGTAACTTTCGGCTAACTAGAAATAATTGGATCAAGAAAACTTTATTCAAGGAACTTGCACAATGATTTTTGGAGTGATTTTAAACTTGTATTTCATAATTTCAATGATGGCATCGATTCGTATATGTACTCATTTGTAATGTGTTTTCAGCACCAAAAAAATTATTTGAATCGTATACTCTGTGTATCGTGAACTTGTCAGCTCCAAAAAAATTATATGCATTAGACCTTCATGGTTTTAATAAAGTGACTAAAATCAAATAAATGATGAATCCAATACACCTAAATATGCATTTACTTTGTTCTAGAAATAAACCATTTTATCATACTTTTACTTATATAATTCACACCCGCAACTCAATACAAACAACATTCTATAATGCGGTGTTGAGTGTACAATTTCCCAGTAATATAATTAAACCTCTTAAAGGGCAATAATACAACATTTAGGATAAGTTCATTTGTATGAAGGCAGAAAATTAGGAAAAACAGAATTTAAAATAAATCGGACCAATGACACGGACTTTTGAAGGTTTGAAAATGCATGAGATCACTAAGTCTAAATTAATCTCGAATATGTAATTTTGTCGGTGGATTGTGACGAAGTAGTGGAGCAGTAGTGGGTATTACACAAACTATAGATTATAGATAGGTTGTTATTGTAGATCCTCTTAAAGAAAAAGACTCCCCTGAGTAACACATTTTCGAAAAGTGATATTTCAGTCATTTTATATGTGAAAACAAATCGAACAATTTTCTGGCACTACATCTCAGTGACATCTCAGTGACACTTTGAAGTGGCCATAAATATAATGATTTCAACTTTAAAAAGTGCACTTCTTTCTAATTCTTTGACCGACTGAATTCACTCAAACTTTCTCCAGTCTGCTTTTCTTATTTGTATTGCTTTCTATTAGAGTAGTAGTAGGTTGGACTCTCCTTTAAGCAGATATATATACCAAGCGAAACAATTACAGTTACTTTCATGTAAACAATCATGTATCCAGGGCCGTAGCCATGGTTTGATTTTTTTTTTAGGGGGAGGGGGGGGGGGCACATACATGTAATTGATCGACGTCCTTGGGAGGGGTCTAAAAAAGTTCAACCGATCTTGGATTTTTTGAGGGGGGCACGTGCTATTCCCTACAGGAAGCAAAAGACACGAACTTTCGTTTTGGTCTTTTGTGGTAAGTTATAATGCAACAAAAGCCAAATACACATTTCAAATGTAATTAATGTGTACGCCAACACTGGAAGATTATCTCTCTCTCTCTCTCTCTCTCTCTCTCTCGCTGTGCGCGTGTGTTTGTGTGTGGGTGTTGTGTGTACCCTATTCCCCTGTCTTTCTCTCCCTTTCTCTTCTCTCTCTCTCTCTCTCTCTTTCTCCGCGTTGCGATGAAATAGCCAAAAGGCAATGTTGAATATATTTATCATGCGATACTTGTACAATAAATATCTATACCACAAATTACTTCGACGCATAACTTTGGTTTCAACATGTTCATAAAGCAAACAGCGAATTAGACTGAAAAAAATATGTCTCAATTTGCAAACTTACCCGTGTATTTAGTTTTCCTTCAATATTTTCTCTCCGTCATCTAGTGCATCAATTTAAATTGTCGACCAGTGGTATTAACGGATTGTGTGTAATCCAACTTTTTCCTGTTTTGAGTGGCGTGTTTCTTACAGTTAATTAGGTCACAGAGCTTCCAAATGTGTGTGCTACTAGGACAAGTGCAATTTCGGAAATGACAGTGTGTGTTTTCTTTCCGGAGCACAATACCAAAGAGTCAACATTAGCTACATACGTTGATGGCGTGAAATCATTTCCTCTGTTGAATTCGTTGAGGTTTGAAACCTGTAAAAAAATCGCATACATGTATCCATTCAACCATTTATTGAAAAACCATTTGTAGATGATTTATGGATTTATGAAAGGAAACAAAGTCACAGCTAAAACTGTTGTGCTCTGGCGCCATCACATGTCGGATTCCAATATCTTTGCGAGGGGCACATTGACTTTGATCGTGAGGGCCCGGTTGGGGTTCTTCTTTCATTTTAGGAGAGGATTGAGGGTTGGGTTAGTGGTGAGATATCTCCATTCGCTTAATACAAACCGACGATGACATATCCCGTTTTCGAAACTGACTCGCGGTGTTAAGGGGGTAATGCAAAACCAAAGATACACAAAAGCATACGCGCACATGCCAAATAAACAGTTTGTATTTGTTTTGTTTTTCCGTTAGATGTTTTTTTTAATTCATTCAATATAACAACAATATGAATAGTTGTTCAAAATACAATTCTTATTCATCATAATAACATAACTCAATCAGCTTAAAACATCTTCAATTCTTAAATTACGATCGAAAATATAAATTTAACGAGATAAGTTATCATATAAACAAATTATGACCCCTTCCATTACAACCCCAGCCAAAACGTAACCCACTACCATCTGCAATTCTCTCATCCTCATACACACTCCCATACGTGTACATGTCACTCATGCGCAAGAACACCCCACATCCCCACCGCCCCCCCCCCCCCCCCACACAATTATACAAAACATCAAACACATAGCAAGTTTACCTGTTCACATTTGTATTCAGTTCGAATTCGCCGACAACCTGTCTACCTAGCTTGATTGCTACGTTATTTTCATCCTCCATAATACCCTAATACTTGTGTGCGTCTTAACTGGAACTGGAAGGTAAATATTTTTCTTCCATTGATTAACACAAAAGTATGATACTAAATCACACAACTAATTCTTTTGAAGTGTTTAGAGGGGGATTTAAAAGCACAATGGAATAAGGAAATTTGTATACGAATGCATTAGCACAAATACCCAGAGTCGCCTGGTTAAAATGCGTAGTCACCAAAGCAATTCAGTTAGCAAAGCACCGTTGAACGAAACATTAAAGGAAGGTTGAGTTCTGGGAAGAGGTGAAACATAAACAAATCCTCTGGACGGCTATGCATTATGGCTCAAGGCATGGGCACCAGAGGATTTTTGTATGTTGGGAACCGGGGTAAAATGCAATAAATTATTGAAAATTTATTGCATTTTCTTTGTGTGTTTTTATTTTATGGAAACTGCCCCCTACCCTAGCCCCCGCTGCGTACAGTCATGGTTCAGTGACAAAGCAATGGCCTCGTAACTGTGAGGCTCCAGGATCAAAACCGTGTCGATATGCTTTATTAGTGCCCTTTTATGGGGCATTAATCCTCATTACTGTCATTTATGACTTAAGGGCGTAGGTCCCCTCGTGGAGAAGTATAGTAGCAAAAATATGTTTTAGCAGTCACGCAAAACACACATTGTCAAATTATTATTCAATTAAATCTGAGAATGTATACTATTATCTAGATCTATTATTTTTAAATTATTTTTGAAATAAATCCATAAATTGGGGTAAAACAAAAATATTCCAACTTTATGAGCGACAGTGTAGATGATCAACCTTTTCTGATCGATTCCATACCGTTTCTTTGACAATGAAATCGCATGACCAGTGTATTTATACAGTAATTAATTCAAGAGCATAATTTAATGATAGGTCAAGCTGTAAAAGATTCGGAAAAGAAAAACCACAACAAATAAATGTTACACAAATTCCCGAGTAGAATTATCATTTCTAGAGTCCAGAATTATTTTGTTACAACGCTTCAGTTAAGTCTTTTCTAGAATTAACTCCAAAAAAACTACATAAACTACTAGTCACGCGCATAGAATTAAAGCAACCATATCATGTTTTATACGAACCCCCTTTTTTTTATAAATATAACTCTCTTCAGGTCCGAAGAATGTTATATACCCCCCTGCCAGTCAATATCTGTTATATTAGATAGCGTTTGGTTTGTAAATTTAGGGGGGATCCTTATTTTTATTATTTTTTTTTTCATTTTTTTTTTCGGAGACAAACAACATTTCAGAGAAGAAAAAAATTGGAAAAAATAATTACAAGGGAAAAATAGAATTCGAAAGAAAATAAATCTTAGAAAAAAACATTTTTGGGGAAAAACAAAATTCGAAAAAAAAATGACCCTCGGTATTGGTGTAATTTGTATAATAAGGGAGTTTACAGATAGCACATGGTACAAATGACCCCAAATATCCACATATCTTTTACACATGGAGAAGTTCCACTTTGAGCATCTTAGAATAATAACTGCCAAAGTCCTAGATGTGCTTCATGAATACCTTTTGTTTGCCCTCTTGAAAAGAATACTTCCACCTGCGTATCTTAGAATGTACCGTTGGTGCATAAATAAATAATTTTATATAACTTTCATGAGCGCATATCCAGTATTCATCTCTGGTGGGTTTTACCTTTTTGGTACAAATGACCTTCATCTGCCCATGCGCAGATTGTATCTGTAAACTCCCTTATTGGTCTCATACGGTCCTCAAGAGGGCGACATGCATTGATTAAAAATATATGCATTTCACCAGCTGGTTAATATAACACTTGAAAGTGACCGGTCAGGAAAATATAACAATTACTACCCTCTCCATTATATCACGTGACGAGCTCTGGACCAATCGCATATCGGTATCTGTCTAAGCTATATAAATGTTTGTTGACCTGTTCTTTGTTTTTGCGATGAATCTATTTTTTAACAAAATCTTAAACGGAATGTTGGCATTCGAATGATCTGCCTAAAATAACAACAAACGATGTTGGAGGTAGCGTTCAAAATATTTTATATAGAAATTAATTTTTAAATAAAGATTTATGTATGTTTCTCTCTCTCTCTGTCTCTCTCTCTCTCTCACACATACAGACACACACACGCACACACACGCACGCACACAACCACATGCAGCATACTTGCACTAGGCTCACTTTCCCTTCCCTTTTCTCACTCTCTCTCTCTTTTTTTCTCTCTCTTCCTCTCTCTCGCTCTCTCTTTCTATCTCTCGATCCCCCTGTCTTTGTCTCTTTCATATCTCATCCTTGTTTCCTTCCTTTCATTTCTCTTTCTTTGTCCGTCTCATATCCCATCATCGTTTTTCTTCCTTCCATTCCTCTCTCATTCTTGTTTTTTCTCTTTCTAATGTTCTCTCTATCCCTCTTTTTCTTAATAGGGACTTTTAGATTGAGTGAACGGGAACACGACGAACGCCGACTGATCATGCGTGTCAACGTACTCAACTACCCATGTTGACTACAATTAGAAATCTTTTAGATTTCACTCGACGATAAACATGCATGCAGGAAGTAACACTATGAACATGGCGGACAAAGAAAGAGGACAAAATATACAGTTCCTCATTCTACCCTCAACAATAGGCCATTTTCGTAATGTAACCAAATGTAATGCATAAGTGTTTGTGAAGTGCCTCAATACAAATTATTTCAGTCACCTGATAGGAATAGTAGTATTTCAATAGTCAGAATGCAACTGCATTTTATTAACTGTTGCTAGGTAGGTCAAGCCATTATGTTTGTCCAACCTGGCAACAACTAATGTATGCAGTTCGGATTCTGTCTATTGAAATACTATTATTCTTATCAGGTGAATAACATAATTTGTATTGAGGCACTTTACAAAGACTGTTGCATTAAATTTGGTTACATTACGAAAATGGCCTATTGCTGTGGTAGGTAGACAAAAGAACATCCCTTCACTGCTATTATGTAAAAAATGTGTAGAAAAGTTGAATATGCATGTGACACCTGTTCTACACATTTGTACATAATAGCAGGGAAGGTATGTTCCTTTGTCTACCTGAGGAACTGTATATTTTATGCGCACGCGGCATACTAGATTTAGGAAAATCAAGGTTGACGCATTCTATCGCCGACTGAGACGACGTGACACATGCGTAGTGCCTTAAAATGACGTCACACGTTGCAGTCAACGCTGTCGACGTGCAAATCTAAAAGTCCCTAATGTCTCTCTGTCTTTCCCTCCATTCCTTTCTCTGTCTTGGTTACTCTACCTCTCCCTCTTTCTCTCTCCGTGGTCAAATTTGCGATGGTGGATTAATACCAAATGACCAAAATATAAGAGTTTATTGTAAAGATGATACGTTTACCGCAGGCTCTACCTCGGTGAATGATACAACAGACATTGGATATAAAAGTACGAGCCCTGTATTACAAATTTTGATTGCTTGGATGATTGGTGGGGGGTGGGTGATTGGGCGATGATTGGTGGGGTGTAATTGGTGGGGGTGGATGCGACATGAATCTTAAGCATACAGACATATTGAAAGCGGCCTTTTGCCTTCTTTTAGCAACACCTTTTATATCAATTTCATACTTTTTTTTCCATTCATTTACGTCCATAAAATTCGTAATCTTGCATATCTGATAGTCAATTTCGTCTTTAAGGGTCATTCACTTTCGAGCTTTGTCCAATCAATTTCATCAGTTTGCATCCTATTTCGTTAAAGTCAGAGAACGTTCCTCATCTTTGGCTGCCCACGTTCAATCGCATCAAGCATTTCATCACTTGCAATCTATTTCGTCAAAGCGCCATTCAAATTTGTAACTCATTCGTTATAAGTTTTGAATGAAATTACTCTCTTGAAATTGATAGCACGAAGCCGAATTTGATTATCACAATCTGCAGCGGACCGCCAGGTGCGACGAATTTGAATGAAATCTTACGAAAATTCTTTGGACAAAACTTAAATGCTCAAAGATGAATTTGAATGAAAATAAGTATTAAAATTGACGGAAAATCCCATGTTTAGACAAATGAGCTTAATAAATCGTGAAAACATTCTAATTGATAATTCTTTACATAATCTGGTAATCTGGTTTCAAAAACAAATAACATTATCACATACACGTCTCAGCACTTCTGAATCTATAATTGGCGTTCATATTGGGGTAAAAGCAAATGATCTTTGTCACCATGCAGCATATATATATTTTGGATAGGCCTACAGTGTTGTTACTGTGACATACAATATTTAGAATATATCATAACGAATGAAAGGTCATACCCCATATGACCATTAACAAATAGTTGCATCGCCTGGATTTTACTTTCAAAGTCATCCCCCTCGGAGAAAAACTAAATCATTCATTGGAAGACGAATCAATAATGTCTAATTCTAAAGAAGGCATTTATGAGTTATTATTATTTGAAACTAAATTTTATAATGTAACTGAACAATAATTTTCAGCTGCAGCTTCCTACATTTCTAGCATTGTTCAAAGAAAAATCAGCCGATGAGGAATGGATTGACGATTTTCATTTTAATCTTTGATGCGGCAGATTGGCTGTTTGTCCTGGGTTTTATCTCCCTTGGTTGTTTGGAAGGATAAGGGGCTGGTAGAATTGGTCCGGGTTAGTCTGTTGTGGTATAGCGTTATTCTCCTGCTGTGGATGTGTTTGCTGATGCTGGAATGTCTGTTGATTTGGGAAGGCCTGCTGGGGCAAGTGAACTTGTTGCGGCGTGGGTGTCTGTTGCGGTAAAATAGACTGCTGCTGTGGATAAGTCTGCTGATGCGGGAATGTCTGTTGATTTGGGAAGGCCTGATGGGGCAAGTGAACTTGTTGCGGTGTGGGTGTCTGTTGCGTTAAAAGGGACTGCTGCTGTGGATAAGTCTGCTGATGCGGGAATGTATGTTGGTGTGGGAATATCTGCTGGGGCAAGTTAAATTGTTGTGGTGTGGGTGTCTGTTGTTGTATACGAGTCTGCTGATTCGGGAACGTCTGTTGCGGTACGTGAATCTGTTGGGGCGTGGGTGTCTGTTGCTGTATACGAGTCTGCTGCGATGGATTAGTCTGCTGATGTGGGAATGTTTGTTGCGGTGCGTGAATCTGTTGTGGTGTGGGTGTCTGTTGCAGTTGCTGTTGGGCGGCGCTGTAAGGAGGTGGTTGGTCCGTAGGAACGTATGACAAATCTTGTTGATCTAGAAATATGATAATAAAACATTGCTATTTTAAGTTTCTAGACTGCAAATTCCCCCCCCCCCCACCCCCTCTATCCATTTTAGAAAGATTATGGTGATGATGATGAGTGATTCTTCACGCCCCTTTCCTCTAACCTTATGTTTCTGGTAGTATACTTATTTCTAGTTGTAGAAATACACCACTGTTTCACTGACCTACATGTACATACATGTCGGTAATTAGTACAAACGTCATTATGGTATTTAAGTCAGGGGACTTCACAATAAAGTCAAATGAAGTTATCTCGCAATTGTCAAATGCTATACCCTCCCCAATTCAAAACTTATTGATGTTCATCATAAAGGGTTCACTTACGTGTTGAGACAATCGCAGGGTATTGGTTGACCTGCAGTAAAAGGAAAAGTAAATAAATTCAATTCAATTGATACCTCCATACTTTTTCTTGAAGTAACAGAATACTGATTTACAAATTTGCATAAGTTATGAAAATTACATTGGCTTTAGTAAATATAAAAGCTGATAACATGAAAAGGTTCAATTCTAAGAATGATAATCCTATACTTTTCAGAACTTTTCCAGCAAAGAACGTTTAGACTTGTCATGAATATTTATTTATCTGGAAAAATATCTCCGACGTGTAGAAACTCTTTTTAAGTAATGTCTTGTTTTCTTACCACGTTAAATCCTTGCGGTGGTCTTGACGATTGTTGGGTGCAACACACTCCGGAACAGCCGTAGACTGATCCTACAATAGCAACTATCAACTCGATCAACCCGATTACACTCATGATAGCATCCGAGGTAGTTCGAGACTCCTGCCAATAGAAAAGGGTAACATTTGACTCTGCATAACTCGAAGTCGCACAACCCGAAATTTCACTTCGTCGAATCAAATATTTGTCTTCTTCCAAATTATGCAAAACCGACTGAAACAAACTTTAATTGGTTTGGATAATCATAACATGTAGTCTAGGCTTCTACCAACCAACCTTTAAAAAACAAAACACAACTCAGTAAGCAGTATCAGAATACGCCCTCAATACTGGACATTAATATTGGTGCCCATATTATTGATTCTGAAACACACCATTTGGTCGAGAAAGGTAAACAAAATCCATTTTAATAAGCAGTATTAATCCTTCACTGAATAATGGCTGTTCCCTGTCACCTATATCTTCCCTCCAGTGATCTTGAGGCACAAGACATCAAGTGGGAATGGCTTGGGAAAGTTCACAAGAGTGGATGAACTATTGCAAATTATATCCCTTATCGTATGGTTGTTGCATTAGGAGTGTACACAACAAGAAAATGAATAGTTTTACTATAAAAGACGTTTCCTGCCGCCTACATCGAAATAATACCTTTTTTATTGATGACGTCACGCATAGTACCTTTTTTCCCTAGGGAAAAAAGGTACTATGCATGACGTCAGCGAGCGTACAGGATTTCAATGCCTCAGCTCACAGCGCTCAAGCATGCACACATGCAGCTGTGCGCGCGATAATTGCACTACACTATACGCAATAGCGCCAGCTAAACCCTGTTTTTGAGCCGTGCAATTTTCTTTTATTTCTTTTAGATCTGAATGTAAGATGTGAATGTGAGTATAAGGTTCATGTTATTACAGAAGTGTAGGAATAATACAGATGGAAGGGATATAAAACAAATATAAAATGACTCATTCTCGGAACAAGCTAAAACTATTCGCACTCAGGAACATTTTTAGTACTATTCTCCCTCGGGCCGATGGCCCACGGGAGAACAGTACTAGTTGATGTTCCTTCGATGCGAATAGTTTCAGCTAGACCCTCGAGTGTCAGTGTAAATTTGTATACTAAATGTTTAAGGTTGGTAGATTCTCAAACTACATGTTAAGCAAAAGATGTTTAATTTACACTTCCTAAGTAAAATTTTACTTTCAACCTTGGCCTGTGGCCTCGGTGAAATATAACAGCATTCGGAAAATTCTGAATTTCTCGGTTCATATATTTATATAAAATTGGCTGCCCTTGAGAGGGTTTTCAGATATATTGCATTCAGCCTGCGAATATTGCACGAGTAGAAGACGAGTGCAACATTCATGCCAGCTAAATGTAATTTATCCGATGTACTACGAAAGAAAGGCGATGTTATTAGATATCTACATTAGAAATTGAACTACAGTGAAATTTAAAGGATTGAAAAGATCAATTTGCTTCACAGATTCCAATGACGATACACGACATAAAACAAAAAGTGCCATGGCAATTTTCCAATCAGACAATATCTCGACTGGTCTGAAAGCAAAATTTGGCTAATCGAAATGTAAAGATGATCTAAGTTTCTAATATGAATTATTGTTTAACACAATACTAGCAAATGCATTTTTACTTACATACAGATCTTTTGTTTAAATGATAGTACATGGAGTTTATTGTCATATTACAGCGATTTAAACCAGCATGCACAAGCAGCTCTTATTCTAAAAGTATTGAACTCGATCAAAGAAAGGGAATCAAATACTTAATTTTATTTTCTGGGAAAAGAGTATAATGATAATTCAATATATAGAACACCGTGGCATGCACAATTATATAATACAATATGATGTGATATAATGCAATATAACATAACAAAATCATAAATGTAATATAATATAAAATGATATAATATAATATCATATAATATAATATCATATAATAAGATATAATAAAACATAATACATTTGTGATAAGCGCTAAATAAAAGCTAAATATCATTATTATTATTTACTATCATATAATATAACTGCAAAGGGGATGAGCCACATTATGTCAATCCATAACACCAAAATAATGTCTTATGATTATATGATTTAACCTCAATTCTTACGTATCTTTATATCCAGTAATTTCATAATTATTTTCTTTGTCTCCAGTCAATTATATCCGAGTCACGCTTTTAACTATATGTTTAATTTAAATTTGTTGAAATGTATTGTTCCTAATCTATGAATATATGTCTGTTTCAGCCTCCCCCCCCCCCCCCTACACATTATTATGTGCTAGTTATGTTACCCTGCCTGAGGAACTTATACTTTCATTTGTAAAACTCGGTCCTGGGTTATTCATGTTCATTCTTTATTTGAATGTTTGTTATTCATGTTCATTCTTTATAAAAAAATAAAGATGAATTGATAAAGTGATATAATATCATATGATAATAAATAATAACATATAAGATGATTTAATATAATGTATGATAAAATAGTATGAGATGATATGATATAATATAATATGATATCATGATACAAGATTATATAATCTAAACTATTTACCACTAAACCGTCTTTACAGGGTATCGTCCTTGACTGTGCGTAGCATCCCAGTGATCCACTAATTGGAGCACCTATGGCCCCAATGATCATCATGAAAAATGCAAAGATGGCGGAGAACACAGACATGGTGATGTAAGCTGATATCTGTCAAAATGCGAAGATAATAATGTCTCATTTTCTTAAAAAGCGGACAGGGTTACACCTTTTGTGTGTACAGAGTTATTATGGAAAATACATATTCTTGATGAAGATGATGATAATTATAATAATGACAATAGTACTGATGATAGTAAAATATTAAGAGTAATAATAATTTTATCATAATGAGGATCTGTTGCCGATTTTTTTCTTTCTTAAATAACATATCAAAACGTTTGGGTCACTGAAAAGTGCTTGTTTTATTAGCAGAAAATGTTCTGTATGGAGTACGACATATTTTGTCTATATTGACTCGTATAATACGACAAAGATTATGTTCTTTCTAGTAAAGCAAACCAATTACAATTTCATTATGATTTACTACTGTGATTTATTGTTTGAGGTAGTAAATTTACTATTATTTTCAGCTCGTTTCTGTGTAAAATCAACGGTTCGGGCGACAGAGCTTTATCACCATGTCACAATTTGGCATACCGCCCTCTTGCAACTAAATTAGATAAGAAAGAAGAAACGAAAAAATAAGAAGAATGTTCAAACCTTCGCGTCATAATATGAAGGCTTTTGGATCTCTTTACTTCATATAAACAAATAGATATGGAAGTTAATTATTTTTGTCAATACAATATTACTGTAATGAACATTGCAAAGAGTACGTACCACACACGTTTTTTTTCTGAAACTAACAATACCAAGTACTCCAGCAGGTCCAAAGCACTGTAAAATAAATACGGAAACAAAGAGTCGATGGCGTATTTCATTAACAAACTTCTGTCACTAATTTGTAATGGTTAATAAAAACACAGACAAGCGATATTTAAAAATTGAGATTTGGAAGTTTGCATATTGGCAATGAATAATTATAAACAATTATAAATAATAGTGGTAATAAATGAAGAACAAAAAGAAGAAGAAAAGTAGGAAGAGAAAAGAGAAGTAGTAACATCAGCAGCAGTAGTAGAAGTAGTAGAAATAGCAACGATAATAATAATAATAATAATAATAATAATAATAATTATAAGAATAATAGCAATGTTAATAATAATAGCGTTTTTTTATAAAGCATTTTATTTCCTGACCAAAGCGCTTACAGTATTAGAAGTAGTAGTAGTAGTAGCAGTAGTAGTAGTAGTAGAAGTAGTATAGTAGTAGTAGTACTAGTAGTAATAGTAGAAGTAGTAGTAGTAGTAGTAGTAGTAGTAGTAGAAGTAGTAGTAGTAGTAGTAGTAGTAGTAGTAGTAGTAGTAGAAGTAGTAGTAGTAGTAGTAGTAGTAGTAGTAGTAGTAGTAGAAGTAGTAGCAGTAGTAGTAGAAGTAGTAGCAATAATAGTGATAGTGAGGTCTTGTATAGCGCTCAAATTTGAATGCAAATTTGAATGATACATGTGTAAAATCCCCTGTCCGATACGCTTATAAATAATTGCATGATAACCTCCGCTGCTAACGCTGCTTGATTGAATGATTGGACATTGCATCAAAGTAAATGAAAAAAAAACGAAACCGAAATTGTCTATTTCGAAAACTTCAATATGATATGTTCAGTTTTTGCAAAGAGCGCTGCTTTTGATGTCTTCAACTGGTACCGGTGAAATTTTACCCTTATTATTGGAAGTATGCTTACCCGCTTTGTTGTGGCCCTGTGGGGGGCGCGGGGGGGGGCACCCTGTATCATAATATGTATATATATGTATTTCTACTCTGCAGTTGTTATCCTCAAATCTTTCACTTACCAGAAGACTCATCCATATCCCGCATGCAATGAAACGGAGCGAGGATCCAAGTAGGAACTGCGCCGCTCCTACCAGGGTCACCCCTACAGCACAGCATAGCTGGATCCACCCCGTCGCTCTGCCGGAGATCCCGTTGTAGGTTTCGGAGCAACCAGGCGTGGCAGGAATGGAATGCTGAGAGATCTGACCCGCTTGTTGATGGTACACCGTGGTGGTGTGACCCGGATCTGCGTTTGTAGGTTGAGCCATGATCAGCAGATTTCAGCTATTTTTTTAAGAAAAGGGCAATAAAGGTCATTCAGTGTGCATCGTGAAGACTCCTATGTATACATGTACGTGGATTCAGGAGGGCCGGAAGCCCCGCCCTCTTTTAAAAATGTAACATGAAAATGAATTATTACGTAATTATAGCACAGATTTGAATCACAAATGAAAATGGCTCAGTTTTGAAAAAAATACAAATTGTGGAATAAGGGGCAGAGTAATTAGCCTAGAATTAGCTTGACGAAGAACTGAACTTAAGAGTATACATACAGAAAAGATATGAGTTGTGTTTTAACAATATAAGAAAAGGAATGTAAATATTAGCATACTCATTCCTAGGATATTGAAATCTTGATAAATATAAGATATCTAATATTTCTAAGGCACCTCATAACTCACATTCCAACAAAGCACACGAAGGACGTATAAAGTATAACTTTCGGCTAACCAGAAATAATTGGATCAAGAAAACTTTATTCAAGGAACCTGCACAGCGATTTTGTCATAAGTTCAATGATGGCATCCATTCGTATACGTACTCAGATGTGTTTTCAGTACCAAAAAAAAATTCTATGTGTTTGTTGTCTATTGGTTTGAATCGTACACTCTGTGTATCGTGAACTTGCAGCTCAATAATAATTCACATCCGCAACTCAATGCAAATAACATTCCATAATGGGATGTTGAGTGCATAATTTCCCAGTAATATAATTAAACCTCTTAAAGGGCAATAATACAACATTTAGGATAAGTTCATTTGTATGAAAGCAGAAAATTAAGAAAAACAGAATAATAAAAGTTTAAAATAAATCGGACCAATGACACGGATTTTTGAAGGTTTGAAAATGCATGAGATCACTAAGTCTAAATTAATCTCGAATATGTAATTTAGTCGGTGGATTGTGACGAAGTAGTGGAGCAGTAGTGGGTATTACACAAACTATAGATTATAGATCCTCTTAAAGAAAAAAAAACTTCCCTGAGTAACACATTTTAGTTGAAGAGTGACATTTCAGTCATTTTGTATGTGAAAACAGATTAAAATTGGTCTGGCACTACATCTCAGTGACATTTCCGATTCAGCTACTTTGAAGTGGCCATAAATGCCCAGGTCGAAATCCCAGTTGATATCAGTTGAAATCAGTGAGAAATTCCAACTGGTATCTACTGGTTTGAACTGGTCTCAACTGGTATCAACTGGTCTCAATTGGTACCAGAGGGCCTTCGGTCCTGAAAAGCGCTATATAAGAACTAGCTATTATTATTATTATTACGTGACACTGTTTGAAGTCGGACAAATATATAGAATACCAGTTGTTACTGGGACCAGTATATTACTGGTCTCGGCTGGTACCAGTTAGAAACCAGAAGAAAATTCAAGTTTGTACTAGGACCAGTATAATATATGTTTAACTGGGACTACTATCCAAATGGTCAACTGGTACCAGTTAAAACCAGTAGTCAACTGATATCAGTTGAAACCAGTATATTTAACTTGTTTTTAATATGGAAATTGAAACACCGCCAACTGGGACCAGTTGAAATCTGCAGAGACCAGTTGATATTACCAGTTGATTTCCCAGTTGAAAACCCATAGATTATTACCAGTTGATTTACCAGTTAAAAACCAGTAGATGATTACCAGTTGAAAACCAGTAGATGATTACCAGCTAATTTACCAGTTGAAATATAATTATATTTTCACAGAAAATAATTATCATGATCTGTCAAGCAAATGTGACAATGCACATCAATTTTGTGATTTATATTTTCTTAGTCGATCATTGACAATTATGTTATACATGATCATGTTTTACGTCTAATTTAAGACGCGAAAAAAGATACATTGATATGTGTAACTAATAAATAGAAAACAACATGTATAATTGTGTATATAGGTATGTACATGTACGAGGTCCAAACCTCACATTTAACATAATATCCATTTGTAATCCACTTCAAATGATCTTTGTGATGTGGTAATTGCAGGAGTTTAAATATATGGTCTAGTTGGTGGCCGGATGCCAATATTGATTATTGATTAGTGGTTGATTACTGGTCTCAACTGGAAAATCTACTGGTTTTCAACTGGTAAATAAATTGGAAATATCAACTGGTCTCAGATGTCAACTTTTTTGTCCATCTGGTCCCAGTTATTGTTGTTTCAATGTCCATTTTAAAAACTAGTTGAATGTACTGGTTTCAACTGGTACCAATTGACTAGTAGTTTAAAATAGTACCAGTTGACCAGTTGCCTACTGGTTTCAACTGGTTTTTCAACCTGGGTATAGGGATTTCAACTTTCAAAAGTGCACTACTTTCTATTGTTATGTCCGAATTCACTCAATAATTCTAGAGTCTGCTTTTCTCATTATTGTTGCTTTATATTAGAGTAGTATAGTGGGTTGGATTTTCCTTTAAGCAGAAATATATACCACAGGCGAAACAATTACAGTTACTTTCATATATTAAACAATCATGTATCATCGTGTGAATAAGGTCATAGATATTTGCCTTCCCGCAGAAACAGGATGTGGTAGCCAAGGTCAATGTGCTTCGTATACAGCTTTGAACAAAGCAGTATGGAGGTTTTAATTCTTTTCATGCAATTTCTATCACTACAGAATGTTTCAAGTTTATGTTCGAATTAAGCCTAGTTTCTTACAAGCAAGAGTAAACTTTATTTTCTAATGCGGTAACAAAAGTAGGAGACAAAATTCTCATGATTTTGGAGCAAAAGAATATCTTTGTGACAAAATTATAGTTAAAATGCATGCTCCTGAAGTTGCGGTTTGTTTATTTCGGTTCGCAATGTCTAGTTAAGCGGTGATTTCAGACATATTAGGCCTATGTATACCTATAACGCTAATTTATGCATCCGTAAACATGTAAACATCGATTTTGTTCGAATTCCAATTGATGTTGATTGTTACACAAGAGCAAAGCTTGCCTTGCTACGCTGAAAAAACTTTACCAAACAATACTTGAAATCTAAAGTTCTAATGGTCTTGCGATAAATATCTGAATTATTCCCAATCTTTCATCAGGTTTCTATAACTGAATACGATTGATGTGGGCTCACAGAGAGTTTAAGTATGTATATGAGGCAATATACATAGGCCTGCCAATTTTCATTTGGACGGCCGCTAGGTTATTCAAATTTGATGCTCTATTTCAAAAGGTCATTTCTTGCCATTAACACTGTAATCGTTGTAGTAATACATTTGACGGTAATCCTCAAATATTCTTCTCATGGAAAAAACCGTGACCCATCCAAACTACGCTGGTACCGTGTTTATCCAAATATACCCAGAGGCAGATATAGGTTCACATTAAGCAAAAGACACGACCTTTGTTTTGGTCTTTTGTGGTAAGTTATAATGCAACAAAAGCCAAATACACATCTCAAATGTATGTCATGTGTACGCCAACACTGGAAGACTATCACCCCCTTCTCTCTCTCTATCTCTCTCTCTCTCTCTCGCTGTGCGCGTGTGTTTGTGTATGAGTGTTGTGTGTACCATATTCCCCTGTCTTTCTCTCTTTTACTCTCTCTCTCTCTCTCTTTCTCCGTGTTGCGATGAAGTATCCGAAAGACAATGTTGAATATTTACCATGCGATACTTGTACAATTAATATCTATACCACAGATTACTTCGACGCATAACTTTGGTTTCAACATGTTCATAAAGTAAACACTGAATTTGACTGATAACAAATATGTCTCAAATTGCAAACTTACCCGTGTATTTAGTTTTCCTTCAATATTTTCTCTCCGTCATCTAGTGCATCAATTTAAATTGTCAACCAGTGGTATTAATAGATTGTGTGTAATCCAACTTTTTCCTGTTTTGAGCGGCGTGTTTCTTACAGTTAAACAGAGCTTCCAAATGTGTGTACTATTAGGACAAGTGCAATTTCGGAAATGACAGTGTCTGTTTTCTATCCGGAGCACAATACCAAAGAGTCAACATCAGCTAAATACGTAGATGGCGTGAAAGCATTTCCTGTATTGAATTCGTTGAGGTGCGAAACCTGTGAAAAAAATCGGCATACATGAATCCATTCAACCATTTATTTGTAGACGATTTTAGGATTTATGAAAGGGAATAAAGTCATTGAAAAGCATAACAGCTCAATATAACAAGGCTATGGACACAGCTAAAACTGTTGTGCTCTGGCGCCATCACATGTCGTATTCCAATATCTTTACGAGGGGAACATCGCTTTTGATGGTGAGGGCCCGATGGGGGTACGCCTTTCAGTTTAGGGGAGGTGGGAGGGTTGGGGTATAGAGTATCGAAGCTGTGACGTCATAATTTTTTTATTTTTATTTTTAGAATTTCTCAATTATTTCTTCATTTCTTCCTAACCATTCCGTGCCAGAGCAAATAACACTAAGTTCCTATAGGAAATATATTCATTTAGATGGTCATATCTCAGCCAATAATTAACATATTCAATTGGTATAGACATTTGGACGTTATTTTGTATGCTCTTTCGGAAAATGAAAAAATTTAGAAAATTTAAAAATAGATTTTGTTTTATGACGTCACACTTCACCACTCTATTGGTGAGATATCTTCATTAGCCTAATACAAACTGACGATCACAATCCCGTTTTCGAAACTGACTCGCGGTGTTAAGGGGTAATGCGAAACCAAAGATACACTAAAGCATACGCGCATAATTATGCCTAATAAACACTTTGTATTTGTTTTTCCGTTATTTGTTTTTTAAATTCAATATTACAACAATATACATAATTATTCAAAATACAATTCTTATTCATCATAATAACATAACTCAATACATGTGCAATTTTTAAATTACGATCGGAAATATAAATTTAACGAGATATAAGTTATCATATAAAACAAATTATGACCCTTCCTTTACAACCCAAGCCAAAACGTAACCTACTACCATCTGCAATTCTCTCATCCTCATACACACTCCCATACGTGTACATGTCACTCATGCGCAAGAACACCCCCACATCCCCACCGCCCCCCCCCCCCCCACACACACACACACACACATACAAAACACCAAACACATAGCAAGGTTACCTGTTCACGTTTGTATTCAGTTCGAATTCGCAGACAACCTGTTTACCTTGATTGCTACGTTATTTTCATCCTCCATAATACCCTAATAATTGTGTGCGTCTTAACTGGAACTGGAAGGTTTTCTTCCATTGATTAACACAAAAGTATGATACTAAACCACACACCTAATTCTATTCGAGTTACCCGACAATGCTAAAAATATATCTCGCCAATACATATCCCTTAATTTAACTAAATTAAAGTGTTTAGAGGGGGACTTAAAAGCACAATGGAATAAGGATATTTTTATACGAATGCATCAGCACAAATACCCAGAGTCGCCTGGTTAAAATGCGTAGTCACCAAAGCAATTCAATTAGCAAAGCACCGTTAAACGAAACGTTAAGTGTATCTAAACAGTAATTAATTCAAGAGCATAATTTCATGATAGGTCAAGCTGTAAAAGATTACTTAAAGAAAACCACACAAAATAAATGTTAAACAGTTTCTCGAGTAAAATTAACATTTTCTAGAGTTTAGAATTATTTTGTTACAACGCTTCAGTTAAATATCCATATCTTTGTTAAGTCTTTTCTAGAATTAACTCAATAAAAATACATGAACTACTAATCACGCGCATAGAATCAAAGCAACCATATCATGTTTGATACAAACCCCCTTTTTAAACATAATATTACACAGATATTGACTGGCAGGGGGTGTAATATTATACATATATTGACTGACAGGGGGTTGTACTACAACACTCTTTGGACCGGTGAAGGGAGTTATATTTTCCCAAGTAGTTATATGGTCACGAGGGAAAATATAACTTTCTTCAGGTCCGAAAATGCTATACAACCCCTGCCAGTCAATATCTGTTATATTAGATAGCCTTGGTTCGAAAATTTAGGGGGGGGGGCTTTTTTGTTGCCCGAAATTTTCCCCAATTTTTTTTCTCGGAGACAAACAAAATTTTAGAAAAAAATTGTGAGAAAAATAAATTGGAAAATTTGTGCTCAAGAGGGCGACATGCATTGATTAAAAATATATTCATTTCACCAGCTGGTTAATATAACACTGGAAAGTGACCGGCCTGACAAATATAACAATTACGACCCTCGCAGTTGGTATCTCGTAACGAGCTCTGGACCAATCACATCTCGGTATCTGTCTAAGCTATACGAATTTTTTTGGACCTGTTTGTTTGTTTTTGCCTAAAATAATAGCAACGATGTTGGAGGTAGCGTTCAAAATATTATATATCGAGATTAATTTTTAATAAAAACAGCGTTCAAGTTGTTTTTTGTGTCACTCACTCCATCTAGTCCATCTCTGTCAGTTTCTGTCCCTGACTGTCTGTCTGTTTCTCTCTCTCTCTCTCTCTCTCTCTCTCCCTCTCCATATCTCTCCCTCCCTCCCTCCCTCTCTCTCTGATACGCACACGCACACACACATACACATACACAACCACATGCAGCATACTTGCACCAAATATCCTCTTTGCTTGCACTCACTTTCCCTTCCCTTTTCTCACTCTATCTCTCTCTCTCTCTCTATCTCTCTCTCTCTCTATCTCTCTCTTTCTTTCTATCCCCTCACTCCCCTTCTCTCTCTCTTCCTTTTTCTCTCGCTCTCTCTCTCTCTCTCTCTCTCTCTGTCTCTCTGTTGGTAGATGCTCGTCGCGATGTAACGTGAACATCTCGTTCTTCTTATAAATTATACAATGCGTTGATTAGGAAATCACGCGTTCTTTGTTTCGAACAAACAGTGCAAAATATCCATCCCTCAATTCCCTTTCCTGCGACACAGTCTCCATAGCAACACTTTAGGATATGCGCTTGGCATATTATTGGACGCCAAAACTATTGGAGCATAGACGCTGTTTTTTGCTGGTTTTTTGCTGTTTTTTTTTTTGCTTTTTGGTTGGTTCTTTTTTTCCTGGTGCGGCGCTGACCATGTCTTTATAATTTGTCGCAAACAAACATCACAGTGCACGGAGACATGCATGATTGATGTTGTTATTCTCTTTTATATTCGCAGTTTGCTCCTCTCCCTCGTCCCTGGCGTAGCTACGGGGATATAGAGGGGCTCATGACCCCCAACCACTCCCAAATCGCATGGTGGGGGGGGGGGGGGAGCTGAGAGGTTGAAAGAAAGAAAGAAATGTATTAAGGTAACTTGAAGAAGAAGAAAAAATCAAGAGACAAGTTCAAGTGAGGGCTTCGTCTTAAACCTTTCCTTTGTAGGTGGCCTTTGATAATTCGCACTTCGTATGACGAGTGTCCCCTTCTCCTTTGATGCCTGGACTGCAGCAGCTTGGACTGTTCCGACTTGTTCATATGCTAATACTGTAATTTAGGGGCTGGTAATTCTTTTCCAAAAAGAGAAGAATTAAATTTTAAAAATATTAGTGTGCGAGTTAAAAAAAACAAGGGGGAAGACGAGGAAGATGAGGAGAAGGAGAATACGAAAGACGGGGTGATGAACATGGTAAGGGAGAAAAGGAGATAGAGAGAGAGAGAGAGAGGACTAAAGGTGGATGTGGATCATTGAGAAGCGATGTAAAACCGCCATACTATCCACATAGACTCATTGCATTAATTATATTTCTCCCCTTAACCTCTGATAATTTCTCCTATTCAAAGATGAGATGGGCCCTTTTTTACTCTGTTGACTGCCACTTTTAGTTATTCTATTTCCCATTTGATCTTTATAATACGTACCCCCTCACTTCTGATAAATGCCCCTATTCAAATCTGAGAGGTTCCGATTTTACTTTTATAGGTGCCTCTTTTCCTTTGCATTAAGTGTTCCTTCCCCTTTCTGAGAAGTGTTCCTTTCTATTAACTTACTTTCTATCTCTGACGAGTGCCCCTTTTCACCTCTGATAAGTGCCCCTTCTATTTTGACACGCCCCCTTTTCCTTTTAAAAAAGTGCCCCTTCCCCTCCTCATAGGCTAAATGCCCCTTTTCACCTTTTAATGTCGATCACTATTGAAATTTGATAGATTTCTCTTTTCCTTCAACAAATGCCCATTTTCCTTTTTAATAAAGTGCCCAATTTCCCGTTATCATAAGTGCCCTTTTCATTTCGGGTGATTGTCCCTTTTCGGGTGGTAGAAGTGCCCCATTTTTAACTCTGATAAATGCCCCTTTTACTTTGACACGTGCCCTTTCCCCTTCTGATAAGTGTTCCGTGTTCTTTCCTCCATAACACGTGCCCCTAATTAAAGCGATTAAGAGCAACCATTTCTTTAATTTTCCCCAAAGCTCACGTGATACGCTCGCTTTCATTTATAGTTGATATACTTATGTTGCCTGTTGAAGATATTTTCAGTCCTTAATGATTAGATTGTGCTTACAATCATATCAGGATTGTTTTCTATTTGGTCCTCTTTACAACTACGGTACAAATTATGATGCTTAAGCAGCAACATGAACCATGAAAAGAGAGCAAATATATTGAAATCAACACTGATAATATAATCACAATATAGGGTTATATACAAAAGTATAACAATTGACAGTTGTATACTTTCGCTTTAAGGTTTTCGTATGTAGGTGCCCTTTTCTTCCAGAATGTGACCTTTTTCGGTGATGCCCCCCCCCCCCATTTCGGAAGACGCTCCGCCGCCCCTGCCTTTCGTGGCCATCCACCTAAATACATCCTCCTCCCCAGCTCTCACTCTCCTCTCCCTACCACTCACACACTATATTGGATGCTCGTTAAACATACAATGCCTGTTTGAAGATACTCCCTGAAAATATCGGTTCACACTTCGTCCCGGTTTTCAAATCGATCAAATGACAAAATCGTGTGTTGGCAGCGCCTAAAAACCGACCAGCAACAAGCCTCTCTCATCAGATGAATCTCACGCGTCGGAAGCTATAGTAACATTCAACATCACATTATTTTCAAGGTAAGTTTCCATTTTTGTTTACCCCTACCCGATAGACGTAGATGGAGAGCATTTCTTGAAAAGTGATTCATGTTTTGAAATGTTAAACCTCTCTCAAACTAGAGATACAAATAGCTTATCTATTTTTTTTCAAACAAGAATGTAGATACGATGATGTTCTTTTTTTTATGCTACAAAATACATGATACATTTCTTTTTTTCCAAAATAAGCACGCATATTATGTTATCCAAATGCACGATGTTGTAAAAAACAAAATGTTTTCTTGTTTAATTCCGATGTTATATATATATATATTCTGGCCTATCTCGACTTTGTTTCATGGTTTGTTGTTTTCTCCCTTTGATGGTTGCACCATCAACATTTATTAGAGCTCGGGGTAGGGGAGGGGGGGGGGGGGGGTACAGGAAGTACCGCCCAACCTTATATTTTGTCTGTTGATGTATGAACATCTCTCTATTGTTTTCGTTGTATCATTTGCTTACATATATATGTGTGGATATTTTTTGCAATCGTTGAAAACATGTCTCCGCTGAGAGATTTTTGTCAACCTTTCTAAAAATGTCGAAAAGGGAGGACAATAATGGAGAACTTTGATTGATACCACGCAACCATAATTCTCTCATTTTCTTTTGCATAATGTATTTATTTCAAGAGGGATTCGATTGTTTTGTATATATATATTCATATAAATTCCTTACGTACGATATGATTGTGCGTGTGTTTAAATTCTGAATACTATTTTTGAAATGGTGCCTGCAGATGGGATATTGGATATAGTCTTTCATTTCAACAATTCAAAACAACATCTAAGGAAAGGAAAGATCTATTTTTCTTCTTTTGAATTCGGGGGAACCTTACATGGTAAAAGTAATTGCGCACTCTATGAAAAAAGTCATTTGACACTTTGAATACTTTCACTCGCGGGAATGGAAGCAATATCAGATGTGGTTTTAATGGAAGCTTGCGAAATGAGTTCCGTTTGGAAGATGAGTTTGCGATGGGGATCTTAGGAATAAAGATAGAAGATGATTACAGAAGAGCGGTTTGATGATAATAAAAATTCGCCACAATATCCGATAAAGCCAAAGCAGAGTCCATAATCAGAATCAGATTTGCTTCATAATACGGCGTTCGGCCTTCTTAGGTAATGAGGGCGTTACCCCCTTTAAGATGTGATGGAGAAATCGCCGGTGCACATTTATGGAGAAACCATGCATCGCGTATACCGGTATTATCTATTCCCATTTTTATTATTAATCATTGACATTTAGATTTCTGACGAGCCAAATTGTTATTCTGATAATGTTTCTGTAATCAGGGACAATGTGTGCCCCTTAACCATTTCTATAGAGCTATAAATCATAGTGAATTGCTTATTATGACGTGTCACTATCCGTTATAGTCTTAATGGGGAGGCTCTATCATTGCAACGCATGAAAGGGCATGTGTGGATTAAAGGGTCATAACGGGCCCTTGTCTCCCTTTAAAACCACATATGGCATTTTTAGGTACATATCAAGATGTTCTTTGCTTTTTTGCCTGTTGGTGTGCTTATATGCATGTTTGCTTGTTTGTTTGTTTGTTTGTTTGTTTGTTTTGCTTTGCCGAGATTTTTCTGAATTGACTCCACTCTCCCCCCCCCCCCCCTTTTTTTT